>NQII01002713.1:6929-42624 GCA_002778355.1 Clitarchus hookeri | reverse complement strand
CCCCCATCCTTATCATCAGTGTTGATTTCCTGAGTGTTACAGAAAATATTTATTCTGAATATGTTACTTTTTTTTTTATCCTACCTTGTTTCTCATTTAATTCATTGCTCTTCACATATTTATTCATACCATCAGCAGTTCTTCAGCCTTTTATTATTAATACCTGTCAGTTAAATTTTTTTGCACCGTCGTACGATATCCTAGCATTTTGCGAGTAGTTTAAGCTTATTCAGGCGTGTGTTTAACCGTAGTCAGAGAAATGTTTACGTGTAAAGGTCAGAGGCCGCAACTTCGCCATAGTAAATAATGCAATTAATAAATGAATTTAAAGCAGTGAGAGCAAGGGCTGTAAAGGCCAGCCAGGGATGATGTGGCGATCTCTCCGCGCCTTGTGCCCGACGAGCGGTGCGCTCAGTAATTACAAATGTTTGCTGAACTCGGGGCGCNGTGGCGATCTCTCCGCGCCTTGTGCCCGACGCGCCGTGCGCTCAGTAATTACAAATGTTTGCTGAACTCGGGGCGCGCCGTTGTGACGTTTCCAACGTTGTTCGCAGTTCCTTATCTCCCCTCATTCCACCCTCCTTGACTCCTGAAATCCCTCAGAGTGGTCCAGGAAGATGCTGGCCGCTGATTGACGCTACTCGGGTTTCACCTGCCAGCCACAGCCGCCGGCGCTTCATCTCTGCCGGGTCCAGCACAGCTTCACCCCCTCCTCCTATTCCAACCCCCACGGCAGCCGCCACGCTACTCTTCAGGCGGATACACACTACACTGGCGTGACGTGATGCCACGTCAGTCAACGTGTGTTGACTTGAACCGGACATTTATATACCTGTACTTTCAGTGGGGATGTGCACACTGTGCTGACGTGACGTGACACTGCGTGTGGTGACGGGATCTGACGCAACACGCCTCCTGACGAGCCAGGAACAAACCAAACCTCCCAGGTATTCGCCAGGCGTGGGACGGCGTATGTAGATGTCAGATAGTTCAGCCGTCCTCTGCATTACTTGTATTGTGTGCTGTTTAAAAATGAACGAAGAGCTGCTTGTGGAATGTGTGCGGTTAAATACAATTGTTTACGACCCATCGAACAAACAATGTAAGGATCAGGCAGCCAGGAAGGANTGGAATGTGTGCGGTTAAATACAATTGTTTACGACCCATCGAACAAACAATGTAAGGATCAGGCAGCCAGGAAGGAAGGAGGCGTGGGAAGAAATTGGGAAAAACTAGGGTTTTCAGGTATGTACAGTTTATATCGTAAGTTTGTACTTTTTTGACAGGTACCGAAATAACCTTTTTAACTTCAGCACCTTAACATGTTGGCTTATTTTTGGAAAAAATTAGGCCTACTGATAATGGTTTGGGTAGCCTATTGCCTTACAATACAAAATATTTTTTACATGTATGTGGAATAATTTATTTGAAACAACAGGTTAATTCTTTATGTATATCTGTAAAAAAAAGTGCAAGCTTAAATGGAAAATATATAGAGTTAGGTATATTGCAACTTTTGATTTACGTTACTATTATTNAAAAAAAAGTGCAAGCTTAAATGGAAAATATATAGAGTTAGGTATATTGCAACTTTTGATTTACGTTACTATTATTTCACTGCTGTAACATCAAGCTGCCTTCTTTTCCATTAAGCACGCAAATTATCCATGTTATCGGAAAGACAAATACATGAAGTCAGAGAAATGTTTCCTTAATTACTGTGGAATTCCTCCTTAGCGAATACTTGTCCATTGCCAAGGACAGGTGGCAGTTGTTCGCGGAGAATCAAAACACTTCTTAAACGTTTCTCTCACCATGGCGGCTTCTCGAACGTGGTTTCTGCGAACTGCTTTCATTCTGTCGAACCCGTTGATTTCCTCGGTTGTTCACTCTCACTCCCTCCTCAAACGGGGAAATAGTATTGGTGTTTTGTCGGATGAAGTTGTGAAGACAACATGCTGCAAGAACGATGAAATCTGTTTTGTCAGCTTGCATCTCAATTGATTTTAAAAATATTTTCTATCGGCCAGCTAAGATCGCGAACGCATTTTCCACAGCTCTTTTTGCTCTTGCATGACGGTAATTGTACACATTTCTGCGTCACTTGTTACAAAATTTTTGCTGTAAGGTCGCATTACGTACGGTTTCAAGGAAAATGCCTCATTTGCTACTGTGGCGTAGGATACGGAGTCGGCCGTTGATGTCAAATTATCTTCAACAGGAATGTCAAGTTTGTTCTTTGACAACATTCTTCCAAAGGACGATCTTTCAAACCTACCACCATCACTGCTTTTCCAATAAGCTCCCTCGTCAATCAACGTAAACTTGTAGCTCGCGTCCACTAAGGCCATTAAAACAATAGGTACCTTTATAGTTGTAGTGTGAGGAACCAGTATTTTATGGGCAGTGTATTTGTACGCGTTTCCCATCCAATGCACGGATGCAGTGAGGATAATTGGAAGTGTTTACAAAATCTTTTGCAATCTATTTTCATTGAGTTACATTGGGCCGAGCCATGTACACTGGTTGTAAACGTTCCCAAACAACTTTGCAACATTTTTGACGATGTTACCAATCGTAGAAAAGCCGAGTCGAAATGAAAATTCCAGTGATCGGGAGGAATTTCCGGTTGCTAAATACCTGTAAAACAAACAAGAAAGAGGTTAGGTTGTTTAAGAGGTTTATAAAGTTATTGTAAAATACAGTATTTTAAAGTTTTAAGCTGATGTATGCGTTAACTTCAGATGTTATGTGCATGGAAGACGCCATAAGTTAAAATTTAATTTTCTGTTTTCGTCTATTAATTAACATTTCCGCTTTATAACTCTATTTGTACTAAGCAGAAACAGTTTGCGATTCAGAGCAATACAAAAATTTTAAATCACTTTACAATATACATTGCATTTCGAATCATAAAGCAATTACATGAGAGCTGTAAGAGATAAAATAGGAATTGGGAAAAAAAATCTTTTAAAGATATTACAAGAATTTGTAAGACTTAAAATAAAGAGCCATTTATTATGCCTTCAGAAACCTCTGTTTAAAGATAATAAGAGTCAAAAGGGAGTCCGAGAAGGGTAATAATGAAAGGGACTTACCCGACCTCGAACTCGCTGGTAGTCCACCGACTGCGATGTTCTCCAGTTTGAAGCCCTGTCCACACTTCTCGCCGCACTCTTTCTGCCCTTTCGTCCTTACTTTGTGATTGATTCTGGCCTTTTTGTAGGTGTTTATCGTCATAATGTTAATAGGTTCGTTTTGCAGATCTAAGCGACATTTTGTTGCACAATTGGCAACGCGTATTTGATTGCGGCGGATTTTTCTTTACTATGAGAGTACAAGTGAATTAAATTAGTTATTACGATAATGTTTTAGCATTCCTAAATCATATCAATATCTCCCAATCTTCAATATACTTTATATAGGGTTTGACCGGTGACATTTTACCTTGACCCGCCTACCTTTAAATTAAAAAAAATTGTCAAAAATTTATAAAAAAAAAGTCATTAAAAATTATAAACATTAATTAGAATTAATAAAAATATTATAAGAAATTATTTTAAAAAAATATTTTTTAAGGACTTACATTTTTGGAGGCCCTCCACAGCACCACGTTCAGCAGACGACTGACCCCCCTCCTATCAATCACATTGTATTAACATTCCCCTCCCCTATCCGCTCAACATAGCTCATTCTGTCGAATACACTCCACCCGCCATATTGTTTTTTTCGTTTGTCATTTGTTTACATGTTCAACACCTAAGTGGAGACTTGTCTTTTCAACAATCTTTCGATCTAACTCGCAATCTTTCCATCAATCAGCACCGCAATCAGCAATCCATACCAATTCACACCAATACACACAACAAACCACACACCAATCCATACATGAATCCACACACTAATACACACAACAATCCATACATCAATCCACACCAATCTGCATACCAATCTGCATACCAATCCGCACCAATCCACACATCAATCCACAAATTAATCCACACCAATCTACATACCAATCCGCACCAATCCACGCCAATCCACACCGATCCACATCCATCCTTCTTAATCCTCCTCCACAGTCCACAGCAATCCTACGTAATCACCCTCCACAATTCACAGCAACACACGCTAATCCTTCGATCAATCCGAATCCTTTGATCAAGCCCAATCGTTTGATTGATCTGTCGATCAATCCTTCGGTCTGTCCCCCACCCCTATGTATAGAAATTACATTCGTTAGCCAACTGTCTCCAAATGTGTACAAGTCGACAGAATTAATGTTTTGTGTGCAGTCAATTATCCATACTTTTTTATATTAAAGTCATCATTATATATGCATATTTTTCCGTTAATAGTCGAGTGCTCATAGCACCACTTTAAATTTGTGAGGGAAAAGGGATATAACACACAAAAATAAAGAAAAACCAATCCTTTTTTAATAATAATTTATTATTATTTTGTAATTACAATTTCAGACGAAAGTAGTTCATCACATCATGCCATATATCCCCGATCCTTCAGTTTAATAATGATTGAAGATAACTCATTAATGTGCGTGATGTTTTCAAGCTTTCACACGTTGGTGTCCTAAATAGCAGTAAGAACCGCGCAGTTCTAGTTGCTTACTGGTAACATTTTTTATATTAATTTTTGTATGTTTTTTTTTCCGTCAGCTTACTTTATCAACGGAGGGTGCAGAGAAGCAAATTTGTTGGCTACACGACACCGTGCACGTACATGGATGTTTAAAGGCAGATAGTGCAATAAAGTTAGGCTTCACACGCTCGCTATGAAGTAAGCTGTCATCGCTAGTGAAAACTATGGTGCAGTATTTGCGTTTACGTTTTAGGGTATTATATTTCCTGCTTTATTTTCTGTCAAATGGGCGTTATCCTTCTGCATCTAACCTCCATGTTACGACGTAGCCCGTGTTACTGCCAATCATATTAGCGACCTTCTTGAAGAAGTAAGCCATAAAGCAGTTTACAACGTCTCGTTTACTTTCACGGCTGCACGCAGCTGTTAGGAGAAGAACGAGGACCTTCATCATCAGTAAAAAAGGACATTTTGTGTCGCGGTTTACTAGCGCTAAGTGCATGGTTTTCGGTTTCCAAAAATTCCCGTTCTGACAAAATTCATTATACTTGCGCGGTGCCTTGGCATATTATCAGTACGTTTATCCACATTAAACTCTTAAATAAGAATAATAAAGTTATTTTGAAAATTTAACTTGCCCATGAAAGGGAAATTTATATTTTCTAGGGTTTGATTTCAGATACGAGCGGAGTATGTAGGCTTTTTTTAATGCACTACAGTCCTATGCAGCGTTTTGTTGGTAGATTTCGCGGTTTTTCAAAGTTAAATGGGCCTACATTAAAACTTAATTGCAAGCGAGTCGAGTCGTGCATTTCGAAGAAGTAATTGCCTCGCTAAATTAGTAATATTTGCATTCTTACTATAAATTCCAGCAGAACAGCATGCGTTAATTTCCTCTCAATTTATTTTAGTGATGGCATAATTTATCCACATCCATGCAATAAAAAAGTGTATATTGCTATCTGATGTAGCGGTTTTCAGAAAGATAACCGTCTATTAACGATATATGAATACCTCAACCCTTTCTATTACGAGTGCGTTCATGTTGTATCTGCATTTTCAAAGGTTTTTTTTTTGCTCGAGGTAATTAATTATTAACCGTTTTCTTTGTTTTTATTGAGTTTTCGATTCAGTGCGCTATGTTAAAGGAACGTCTGAAGTGAAACTATGTCTTGCAAGATAGCGATAGTTATTATACGTTATATTATCCTGTACTGGGATACGTATTGAATCCACAAGGTCAGATGAAGACATGACCATTTCTGCATTGGAATCGAACCAAATTTATAGTAAAAATTTGCAAAATGCTCTATGGAAGAGGTGAGTTTAAATATATGGTTGGAAATTGCCAGGTGCGTACCCAGGTAGATTTAATCTGCTAATGTGTTTACCAAGGTATAACAATACATGCATACAGCTGTTAATTACAAAATACGTATGTCTATACCTACTAATAAAACTTACTATTTTTAAGTGTGCCGTTTTTATGCTAACCTCGATTACAATTAAAATACTAAATACTGTGCTTGTATTTTCTAGTCACTTAATATTCACTCAGAATTACAAATATACAGTCGAAATGCCCATTGCCGTATTTTATGTCACCCGAATGCGCGTCACTCTGAGAAAAAGATTTTTTTGAATCAAAGAAAGTTTTTTTTGGCGCAACTAAATTAATTGTTTTATAGGGGCAATAAAATATTTTGTTGTTGAAATCAAATTATTTTGTAGTCTTTATTAGATTTTTTTTTTTTTACTCTACGTACATTATACAGTTTCGGTTAACGTAAAAAAAAATAGAAGCCCGACCGAGATTCGAATCTAAATCTTCTGCGTATGTGCGATATGCCATAGCAACATTATATAAAGTGACAATTAATGAAATTAGATTATTTTCAAATACATACATTTAGAATACTGAACAATGTGCACAAATAAATATACCAAGTTTTACAGTTTTAGTTTCCGGTTGAATTTGTTTTATTAGGATGTTTATACCATTATGAAGCGTTGATAAATGCACTAAAAAACACTGTTACTGGATCCTAATCGTCACAGAAATTACGAACAAATTATCGAGCTGCATTTACGATCGAATGAGGCAATCAAATGAATGGCCAAACGAATAAATACAGTTCATTCAACTAAATGTATTATTGAAAGTCTAATATCTTATGAATTAACGCAGAGGTATTCTGTTAGGCGAAAGAAATTAATTTTGTTGCCCTTTTTTTCTTTTACTCACAAAATACTCAAAAAAATATTTTGTTGGTTGGAACAAACCTTTCTCTGAGTGCGGAACAAGTCCCACTTTCTTACAGTTCAGCTGGTTAGTCCCGGTCTCTTCTCTCCCGATAATCGCNTCTCTGAGTGCGGAACAAGTCCCACTTTCTTACAGTTCAGCTGGTTAGTCCCGGTCTCTTCTCTCCCGATAATCGCGCACTACACTCGTCAGTCACTGCTTCGTCGCCCGTCGTCTTCCAGCTCTCACGAGTCGCTCTCACTCGGCACTAACNCCACTACACTCGTCAGTCACTGCTTCGTCGCCCGTCGTCTTCCAGCTCTCACGAGTCGCTCTCACTCGGCACTAACGTCCGTTCTAGACTGCCGGCACAGAAGCACGCCGCGGCTTATATAGCTGTGACGACTGGGCCGAGAAGGTTCTTCGCACCTCGAGTCGCGCTGACGGAGTCGAATGACCAGAAAATTCGCGCAATGCCTCCATGTCGTTGACTCCCTCGGCGGGCAGGAAGAGCTCTGCACGGACCAGCTACAACCGTCCACCAATTATTTAGTCAAGCTTGCATTCACGCAACTAGCACCGCAANAGAGCTCTGCACGGACCAGCTACAACCGTCCACCAATTATTTAGTCAAGCTTGCATTCACGCAACTAGCACCGCAATTTTCAATTCTCTTTCACTTTTACGCTGTGTGCTGCTTAAAAATTAAACAAAACAAAAAATTAACTGTAGTTTTAAATTCTTTCTGTCTTCTGAGAACTGTNTGTGTGCTGCTTAAAAATTAAACAAAACAAAAAATTAACTGTAGTTTTAAATTCTTTCTGTCTTCTGAGAACTGTTAAAACAATTTTGTCATTTTATAAAAAAGTAATTGTAAAAATTCTCTAGAATTCTCAGTAACCTTACGGACATTTTGCTTTTTCATTAATGAACTTAACGTAAATTTCACAGGAAATTCTAACAATTCACAGAATTTCTCCGCAAATTTGCCAGTTACATTTTCTGTACCTCCGGTAAAAAAAAAAAAGAGAGAGAAAGAGATTACGAATATAATTTTCAATTTTCGTTACGCCCACATTTTTATGTGTAAAAAAAAGCTTAAACACGAAAAAAAGTTTTATTCTGGAGAAATTTAAAACACGATACAGGTTTTCGAATCCATCATTGTTATCACTCACCTACGTCTGTTTATAACAATGTTGGGTATAAATANAACACGATACAGGTTTTCGAATCCATCATTGTTATCACTCACCTACGTCTGTTTATAACAATGTTGGGTATAAATACGATATTTCTACATACGTGTCATACTAACTTTTTTCGTTTTAGATAATAGTAATCTTTGAGTTTTTAAGTGCTGCTAACTGCCGCAGGTATCCGGTGCTACTTTTCGATGATTTAAGGAATAAGTCTTAAATGGTTTCGATCAGTGTTGTTAATCGTAGCCAGATTCGACTGAATGCAGCCTAATTTTAGGTCAGTTAGCTTGTAACAGATTGTGTGCAGCCGAATGTGAAAATGTATACGTATTGAGTTTCGATCTAGAGATAATTTTTTTTTTCGTAACTTATACATTCGTGCACCACATGTATTTTTTGTTTTTCCCAATATGACCACTAACACCCCGAACTTTCTGTTTAAAATGTTATCATCATACTCTTTATTCCTCGGGAAGGGGATTCTCACAGTATGGTAACACGATATGTTAGCAATGTTTTGAACAAGATGTGAATTTCTTTGACGTGTCTAATTAATGGAAGATGTTTGGTATTAATTTCATTGTTATATTATTTAAGATGCAAGGTGACGGAACCATCTGTTAATAACCGAGTGTTAAGAGTATTTTTAAGAAAAAGTTTAATATTTCTAAAAACCTTGATGGTGAAAATTATAATTTATTTTTATTTCCTTTCGAGATTAGATAAAAGAGAAAGATATCATGAGTCAATACATAGTTGTGTGTGGGATAAAAGAGGTGAAGGAATTCGTCCCTGCGCTGCGGAGATAGTTTAAACTAAAAACCACCAGAAAAACAAAACTGGGACGCCAGAAGAGTGGGCATTTTTAGTTCTCGCCTAGAAACAAGCGGAAAATCGGAGGGGTGCGGCGACCAAAGGATGGAGGGTGGGGGAAGGGGGTATTCTGGATTTCTGTGCCGCAGCATATATTTCCCATCCCGCGTTTCATTTACACTGGCCCGGAATTAAAAGCAAACACTTGTCGCATCTCACGCTTCGGTTTATGCGTGCGTGGTACGCGTGGACACGTTCCCAGCCGGGCGTGGCCGGCTGCCGCTCCGACGCGCGCGGATTTGCTTGGCCGGATTGCCAACTATGTGTTGGGGAGGGGCGGTTGGTAGGGGGTGTTTGTTGCTGCAAATACATGTTTGGTTGGCGCATTTCGTCGAAATCCACCCATGCCCCTCCCGTGTTGGTCAACACGACAAGCCAGTCACACTTGCGAGGGTAGGGTTGGTAGAAGGCTCCGTTGGTGCCCAACGTGGGGCCACGCAATGCGAGCTCAGCGCTACCGGCAAATTAACACTTTAAAAAAACACGGCTAAAGTGTGCGTTCCGTTAAATTTGCGACGCTGTGATGTCCTTTTAACGCCATGAAGTGCCTGGTGCTTCGAGGTAGCTGCCGCTCTCTCGGAAACCATACGGAGAGTAAAAAATGTTATGTGAGTTTTATGCACAGTTCTGTGCAAACTTAGTTACCAAAATTTTTCTCTTGTAATACAACAAGAAAAATACTGTCTCTTTACTGCACGTTGTTTCATGAAACGTACAAAGTTATGTATCTCCATGTTTATAATAGCCTCGACGTCTGCTTATTTGCTTTTAAAACTTCAATTCATGTTTCACATATTCTACAATAACGTGTTATGTGCCTTAATTTACTCGTGGTGCTACAAATAAATCTTGGTGAAGGCTGTTCATGATAAAGTGAGCACTTTTGAAATCAACGTCTGAAAAATGTCACTGCCTTTACTTGCATATATTTTAACGGGCACACTGAGTGGAATGCTGCCGTGCTGCCAGTGGGGTTGGTAACGACGGAATGCAAGTAGTTCCATGTCTCAACGGTGAATTAAAAGCTTCAGGTAAACATTTGTGGCTATTGAAATTATTTTTTTAGTTCCATGTTTTTTTAATGCATGAAAATGTAATGAAGCCTATTTGTGAAATATTTACTTTTCTAATTATTTCTCAGTTTCACTTGACCGACGCATGAATAAAGTGATGAAGCCCATGGTAATGTTAATTTTACATAAGGCGGAGGAATACACAATGTGCCTATAAGAAGACCTTAAGTAGGGTTCTCAAAAGTGCTCAGTTTATCGTAAACAGTCTATAATTAGTTTCTAAAGAGTTTATTACAGATCAACCAATGTATGAAGAGAATTAGGTAGATTTTTTATTCCGCAGTTGTATGATGTACCTGATAACATAGTGTACGCGAATGTTACAGCCCATTTGTATCGAAAGAAGGAGTAGCGAAAAGAGATGTCGAAATATTCTCGTTTCATTTGATTCTAGAGAACGCATTAATAAAAATGTATCTACTAACAGTTGAAAAACCACAGTAAAAGTATTTAGTGCCCTCCTTAGCAATGAACCCCCTTTATGATGCTTAAAAAGGTTATTTTAAAAGGCAGTGAAGTGTGTTCGCTTGCAATGTCCCTCCCGGTCGTGGCACTCCGCTCACGCACAGGTATCAGTGCTATTACCTATTAATTAAAGTAATGTATATTGACTAGGTGGGTTATGCCTGGGCTAGCTCAAAGAGTCAATACATAGATGTTAGGTTAATTGTCCCATATTAACTAATAGTAATAACTCCACGCAACACGACATGGAGCACTGATTGTGGGCTCTTAGTGGAGAGATTGCGAAACTCCTACGGCCGTGGTCCGCGATCAACACGCGTTTCTCGGCGATGTACCGCGTCGCCCTTGCATAGTATCGTCGCGACGAATATTTATTTACACAGGACGTAATCGCAGCACCTCTCTCGCTTCTCGGAGAGGTCTGGACCTCAGTCCGCCGTCTCTCGTGTAAGTACTCCCTCTCCAGCTGACGAAAACTTCTGACGTCAGATTGCTAGGCCCGACACTGCTGTCTCGTCAGTGTCACACATTTTGTTACGTGCAATCGCGTGATTTGTTGTGTTTCGTTTAGAGTCTCAGCTCCTAACAACGATTTTCGCACCTACTCAAAAGTCAATTCTCTGTACACACTAAGAAATTGATCGCAAATTTATCACATCATTGTATACGTATATTGAGGAAACACGTGGGGTAATACTTTTTCCATACACTGATAGTAGATCTTCTAATTTTGTCGAGGAAAAAGTTAAATGAGTAGGGAAGTTCCCAGCTTTCTATAGTAGCATTCCTATATTTGCAGCTTAAGGATCATATGTGGCTGGAACAGTTTTGCGCGTTGAAGGTCGAAAAGCGAGGGAGTGATACAGGCGACACTAACACGCACGCCTAACGCCTCATCGCTCTTATGCGCAAGACGTGCAGTGTTTCCGTCGGTGCGCTGTAATTTGCAAATTAGACCTGTAACATTGGACTTTATTACACTCGACGAAATACCCTAAATCAAACTACGTCCTCGTAGTTTTCTTTTCTCCTACCGGTTAAGGAAACTGCGCAGGCAAGCTCTAATTTTTTTCTCTTGTAACAATTCTCACGGGTTATTTCTCTTCGGATTCACTTGATAATTTCGTGCCTAGTCCATGTGATGGATTTCCCATGTTGTCTATAAGGTAAACAATTTCCATTACAGTTTAGGTAGTTCACTTAAAATTTGTTTTACAATGTAGTCTGGTACAAATGATAGATTTCAAGTGATTATTCCCGAGGGCTGATCCGCGTCCACCAGATAATGTTATGGTTGGTAAGCGATACGTTTCCCCTTTCGTTGGGTACTTGATCTATCACGCAATCTTACGCAACCTGTGATTTGCCTGATAAATGCAGTACACTCTGGCGCTGCATTGACGTACCGTGCAGTGTACCCAGCTTCCAGACTCGGGAAGTAATTCACTTAAAATTCCTGGCATCATACTTTCTCCCACAAGATAAAATTTGATTCCTAGATTTAAAAAAAAATGCATGTGTCTCGCCCTGTGTAGGAGAAAGTTATTAACTTTCTCTATCTGCCCCTCCCGAGAGAGTGCCGCGAGGGGCAGGGGTTACTGA
Organism: Clitarchus hookeri; assembly: GCA_002778355.1. Taxonomy (NCBI): domain Eukaryota; kingdom Metazoa; phylum Arthropoda; class Insecta; order Phasmatodea; family Phasmatidae; genus Clitarchus; species Clitarchus hookeri. Next base: position 30,568 of record NQII01002713.1, on the reverse strand, counting down.
TAGAGAGACAAACACAAGAGAACAGACACACACACGAGAGGAGATAAACACACACAAGAAGAGATAAAGACACACGAGAAGATATTAACACACACGAGAAAATACTAACACACACGAGAAGATATTAACACACACGAGAAGATATAAACACACACGAGAAGAGATACACACACACGAGAAGAGATAAACACACACGAGAAGAGAGAGACACACACAAGAGAAGAGACACACACACACACAACAGAAGAGAGAGAGACACACACACACAACAGAAGAGAGAGACACGCATACAAGAGAAGAGAGAGAGACACGCATACAAGAGAAGAGAGAGAGAGAAACACAAGAGAAGAGAGACACATGCACACAAGAGAAGAGAGAGAGACAGGGACACACTAGAGGATAGAGAGAGAGATAGATATATATATATGCATATATATATATATGTAAATTGTGTCTCTAAAGCCGTACATTCTTTTTGAACATTCTGTAGGCAGATGTCGTTTAATTTCCTCCACTCGTACCACACCTGTGAAGGCGTGCCTCTTTTTATTTTCATTGCAGTAACTTTATTATTGTGTTTACATTTCAGCTCTTCCGTACGTTTCTTATTCTGCGTAGATTAGTCCGACATTTTCTCAAAATATCTGTCCTTGACTTGTGTAACAATGCCAGACTATTTATTACATTAACGATAGATGTGATAATGATGATGATGATTATTATTATTATTATGTCCTGTACAAAGAGGTTTGTTAAAGCAGATTCCACAAAATGTTATCTGAAGGTAACTCAACCATTCTGTATGTAGAAAAAAAGTCGTTCGGTACTGATCACTTAAAAATACTCATTTATAAATATATATAATGGCTCTCTATCAACTACGGTATATATATACATGCACACACACATAAATGCTGTTACCAAAAATATTTCCGCATTTCGCTGGATAGTTGAAAGAATATAATTATGCCCAANACATACACACACACATAAATGCTGTTACCAAAAATATTTCCGCATTTCGCTGGATAGTTGAAAGAATATAATTATGCCCAAATCTGTATTTGATAATTGTGTAAAAATTTAGATCTGAAAAAAAATATGAAAATTGTATTTTTATTGTGTGTGTGATTATGACATATGAACTTTAAACATGAGTATTTAAAATATTAAGGTTTGAACTTTCAGCCAGTGCTCGTTAGTGTATAATGTAATTATCCACTCTTGTAAAAATGTTGGTTTTACCTCAGTTATTGGCTTTTTCTTTATTAGTAATGATAAGTAGCTACTGGAAAATTAGCGAATTAATCAAGACTTAAAAAAGTGTGCCCATCCATGTAACTTTTGCTTTTGTAACACATGTTATCATACATGCTAAAGTCGTATTGTTGGCTTCTGTTGAAGACTGGAGCCTGTGAAAAAATTACTCCGGCTAGAACATAGAGAAGTGAGAATTCTAACCTACATATCTTCCAACCCGCGAATATTTCCCATTACCTAGTTATAAGAACAGTAATAATAGAATTTTATCTAGTCACGATGTGGCTACTGGAGATGACTAAATCGTAATGCATGTTACATGGAAATAACATGGGAAAAAAAATTACACTTATGTTATTTTGATGGAACTCGCGATATTCCGAATATAGGTCAGGTATGTAAACCACATGACAAAAATTAACTGCTTCCAAACACAAAAATTTTTGTGTGTGTAATGTACCCCTTAAATAATATATGTACTATCATCATCGTGTGTGCTAAATTAACTGTTTTATTTTTAATATGCCTCACTGAAATCAAATGCCATCGCCTTCTCAGTGTAGCATTTCACGTAGAAAATTAAAACTTGAAATGTACCCCCCCCCCCNNAATTCCTCCCCCACGGGTTCGTAACGAGTGGTAATGAAACACGTAACGATTTAAAATCCTTTTCACGTTATCAACTAGCGACTGCAAAATTCTTGTTAACACCTGCCTCTTTTACGACACGTTTGATTCGCTTGCTGTACGTTCCGGAGCGGGGAGACATTATTACACGCGTGCAGTAATGAATTTCCTAGTTATGTGCAGCAGTACGAATGCTTCACAACAGCGATGATGTTGATGATAATTATTGGCAAATGGGCACTCGTGGGAGGGAAGAATTTCATGCTGCAGCTGCAGCTCCAGAGGAAAAAAACCTACATACGCTCATTACTGCGAACGTCCCGTAAACCGAGGGTAATATAGCTGCACGTCCAAGCAAACATTTGCGTAAAAACATTTTTCTCGTACAATGTATATATTTATAATCTTTTCGCGATAAACTGAGCACTTTTGAAACCCCTGCTTAAGTTCTACTTGTATGCACAATGCGCATCCTTCCACCAAATATAAAATTAACACTTCCATGGCCTGATCACTTTATTCATGCGTCGGTCAAGTAAAAATGTGGAATTATTAGAAAAATCATTGTTTTTAAATTTTGATCATTCTTACACTTAAATGCATTACAAAGACCAAAAGAAAAATAAATTTTCAGTCTTCACAAATGTTTACCCAAAACTTTTAATTTAATGTTCAGATGTGGAACTACCAACTCTCCGTCGTTGGGAGCCACGGTGGCTGAGCGGTTAGAATGCTCGCCTCCCACCAAGGCGAACCGGGTTCAATCCCCGACCGGGCCACTCCCGGATTTTTGCAAGTGGGAATCGTGCCTGACGATGCCGCTGGTCTGCGTGTTTTCTCGGGAATCTCCCGGTTCCCCCGCCCGTGCATTCCCCTCGTCGGCTCTCAAGATCTCGTTGTTCAAAACCTGCTCAAATCTCTCAAGTCAACAAAAAACCAATTGTACCTTGCGCATGCCGGTCAGTTTAGCCGTTAAAATATATGCAGGAAAGGGCAGTTGCATTTTTCAAAGGTTGGTATCAAAAGTACTCGGATAATCGTGAACAGCCTATAGCAGTTGTAAAAAAAGTTGGTTAGGGGGGCGTGGGATTCGCAGCGCGCATGGTAGCTGAGCGAGGAGCGAAGTGCANTGCAGGAATCTGTTTTTTAAATTACACGTTACCGCCGGGGCTGTAAATTTCCCTTCAGGCCGGGCGGCCGCATCACATGCTATCAGTTAGGGCAGCCTGGGAGAGAGATGTTTTTATCCCCGGCCGTGCTCGCCAGGCGTCGGGGACGAGCTAGTAGTGGGAGCAAGGGGGTTAGATAACACACGCCCACGCCCCCCTTCCACCCCTCTCCATCCATCCTTGATTCATTTCCACCCTCCGGGTGCCATGACACCCCCCACAAGGCTCGGCCGGCCCTGCGATGGAATACACAGCGCGCTTGCGAACCGCGATGGTAGATCGGCGAGGTGGGGGGTTGGGGGGACATGCTGCATCACACAGCTCGGAGGAAACGAAAACAAATGGCAACGAAAAAAACATTTATACATGGTCACGGAATTGCGATCAAGTGGAGCGTGATGGCCCGATACGAAATTCTTTTTTTAAATATTTTAATCTCCCGCTTCTCTACTTGCATGGACACCAGCAATAACTGTGTACAGGGATTTTTTAGCCGGTAGACTGCGCTTGCTGTGCATGTTAGCCGTGGGAAGTGTATGGATTTAACGTGGTCGCATTTAGCTAGCGCCGATTACCGCGCGTGCAGTCGAACAGCTTGCCTTGAGCTCGTTCCGACTTAGCAGTTGTGCAAAAGGGGGAAACTTAAAAAATATGGCCGAAGTGTGTAGTGAGTGATTGAAGAGATTTGAGGGGATCTTGAGAGCCGATGAGAGTGAAACGAGGTATGGAGCGGTGCCGGAACGCAAGGGTGGGGAAACAACGCTGAATAGGTCGAGGAGCAGCTGGTGACCAGGATCTTCATCACTGGCCCTCAAGAAGCCCGGATCTTACCCCGTGCGATTTTTTTCTATGGGGGACATAAAGGATCAAGTGTTTCGTCGACCATTGCCGGCTTACATTGACGACCTCAAAACGAGAATTACGAACGCCATCCAAACCGTAACACAGGACATACTGACAAGAGTGTGGAACGAGTTTGATTATCGCGTAAATGTCGTTCGGGTCGCTCGTGGTGGTCACATTGAACATTTATGAATGTATGGTAAACAAACTTTACCGTTCCACAGTTAATTTGATTGGTCAACCAAGGTTGTAGGTTGTTTGGTTTTGATATTATAGACCTCTAAAGTAGGGGTATTATTTTATACTTAGTCTGTATAATGTAGAGTGCTCATGCGAACTGCACAGTAACCACGCTCACTTTTCCATCATTGGACTGGTTTTTGCCAACAGCACTATCAAAAACGTGGATAGGATTCGAGGTTAGAATACTTTTTACATAAGTAACTGTGTTAAGATGATCGTGCAGTTCCTTTACTTTAGTTTTGATGCTGTTCGGATATATTCAAGCTAGTGAAAGTATTTCAATCATATAAACTAATGTGTCTGTTGAAAAGTAAAGTGTAAACAGACATGTTTCTAACTGTTGACCAAGTGACGTTCACTGTTGCATATGTGAGGGTGGAGTCAATATTGGTAACTACTTCGTGTTTAATCTATGACTTTATTGTTCATAGGCCGCGCTAGACTAAAATGGTGATATTTTTGCCAAATAAGAGCCTGTTCTGCTCACAAAATTACGCCGTGTTGCGATTAGGAAATATAAAGACACAAGGATCCTTAATATAACATAATATGTGAAATATAATGAATTTAAAACAAGCGTTTATTTACATTCGTAGTCATAGAAGCAGATTTTTACTATGCGGATTATTTTTCTCCGTCTAATTTCTACACAGAATAGTAGGAATGTCAGCGTAATAAAAAAAAAAAGTATACGGTTTGAACCGACCATCGATCAGTAAAATTAGAGACTGTGAAGAAAATGTAGCCGGAATCTGGAAATGTGTTTGATTAGGCAGGCATTGTTCAGTCTGAATATTCAAAAGTAAAGCATTGAACTACGGCGGAAACAGTGTTATATTGAAGACACTGACAATAAATAATACAATATTTGTGATAAAATTTTTATTTTAGTTGTTAGAAGACTTGACATACGAGAAAGAAATTATTGAATATGTTGGATTTTAACTAAAATATTTTTGTTTTTCGTCAAAGAAATAAATTAATAATTGAAGTGGTAGTTTAAGTTGGACAACATGAACATTTATGTGAATAGAGAAAAAGTTGAGTTTTTCACTAAAGCATAATTAATTAGAACCTGGACAAACCGCAAAGACGTAAGAAGTAAAATAGTGCGTGTAAAAATCGCATCTAACAAAAAAAAAATTCTTGGGCACCAGGCAGATTAAGAATATTCGTATGGAACTTTCGATTGAAGCGTTTCCTCGTTTGGGTTAGGGGAATATGGCCGATGGGCAAAAACTTTTGAAATATCGTAGCAGGAACTATGCATAAATTCCCATTGTCAGAGAAAATAACGTAATAGAAGGCATTTCAAATAACACAGAGAAATTTTTTAAATTTGTAATATATAAATGACGATAATCAGTTTATTAGCAGTACTTTTAGTTACATCTAGTTGTTTATTTCATTACGGCAGGGTTGAATTGCAAGAATAAAGAATAATTGCCAAAACAACGCCTCAATCAGTGGAAAGTTCACGTATGCGTACTTCTGTACGCATATATATATATATTCATTCTCTCACACAACAAAAGCTAAAAAAAAAAAAAATGAATTTAGAGAACTAGAAAAAACCTTTCTTCTGCAGACTGGCGACTGGAATTATAGAGAGAGTGAGAGAGTTGGTTCGTATACGTGTGTGTGTGTTTGTTTGTGCGTGCGCATCCATAAACGACGTAGTGCTGGGATATTGAATTCGTGGTTTCCACAGACGTGACGTTCAACCTGGGTGACAGGTTGTATTAAAATTAGCGATATAGCTTCGCCACGTAAGAGATTTTTAACGCAAAGTTTGTTTAACTCCGGAGCATGGCACGTCATTAACCTGACGCAACGTGAACCGACACCGTTGTGAAACATAAAGAGCAGTGTGTGGTTGGCATAGTCGTCTTTTGATGTTGGTGTTTCATAAACTGACGCTATACACATTCGAGGAGTTTCAAATGGTTATTGTTTGTTCGTGGTGTACTAGGAAGCTTTTCACCCAACTTTAATTAACAACTAGCTTCGTTACACCGAGAGGTTCAGGAACACACACCCATTCCACCCCCACCCCCTCTTGATTCTCAGGGACCTTCCCACGTAATTCCCTGTTTTAACTATTACATAAATCTCGGTCTTAGTTTTCGACCATTTTTTTCCCCCGTATTTTAACTTATTTTTCTTTAACTATCATATTGAATTATAGTCCTATGCTCTGTATATTTGAGTGAGTGAGTGAGTGAGTGAGTGAGTAAGTGAAGAGATTTGGGCGGTCCTTAGCATCGAGGTCTTGAGCGCCGATGAGGGTGAAGCGAGGTTAGTTTGGAGCAGCGCTGGAAAGCAAGGACGGGGGAAACGGGAGATCCCCGAGAAAACATGCCGACCAGCGGCATCGTCTGGCACGATTCCCACATACGAAAATCCGGGGGTGACCCCTCCAGGAATCGAACCCAGTTCACCTTGGTGGGAGACGAGTGGTCTAACCACTAAACTACCGCGACCCCTTGTATATTTTAGGAAAACAAAAGTGTGCCAAAATACAGAATTTCGCCTGTGTAAAGTTCGTGATTTACCCGTGATGCTCAAACAACAATAGAGGAAAGTCACATATATCTAACCGGCACCTAAATTGTACCACAGCTATATCTGGTGAGTTAGTGTAATGAGACGATATCGACATGTGTCTGTATGTGTATGAACTAATTACCCACGCAGTTGAACCTAACGTTTATAAGTGTTTGCGGAAGTTGTACATCATTGTGTGGAGATAGTTTCTGCACATTTAACGTTACATTTTGTAAACCTCTTTAGAAGAAAACTTCTATTTTAGGAAGGTTACCAGCGTGGCGTGTATACGTTCTCATAAACAGCGTACATTTATCTTGTTGTAATATATTTAAAATTGGTACTGATTATTTGTGTAGAGCACAAGAAAATGTGGCAGTGTTTCCTAATTTCGCCCGCATCTGTTTACCATTCTAAAACTGACTCAGTCACTGACATTTGTTATTAAAATACTGATTATTTGATTTTAAAATACGAATTAAAGAGTAATCGTAAAAGTCATCACAGAAAATATTATCATATGAAGAGAGTGAATACAGTAACTGCGTTTATTGACATCAAACCAGGGCCAATTTAACTATTAGGCACGGCACTAAGTAGAAAAAGATATTTCCGCTCGCTTTCTCAGATAAAGGAGCCCGAACGAAACCACCACCACCACCAGTAATGATAATGAAGAACATGCTTTATTTACTTCTCCCATTGCAGTTCAGGCGACTAGTTATTTACAGTGGCCTTTATTTGCGGTAAATAAGTGTATTGCCTACCCTGTCATTCAAAAGAGACACTGCAATTTTTTGCGATTCCTTTCGTTATCATTTATCTTCTGGTCACGGTTGATGAGAGAGGATACCGCGTGAAATCTGTGAAGGCATTGCAATTGCTAGAAAGTTAAATCGAAAAATACTACATCAATAGGTATTATTATTTTCAAATAATATATAATCACACTCGAATGCACTGAATAATTGACATATAATTCATACCCCTTCTTCCCATTTTCGAGTTTGCGAAAACTGCCACCTCTAAGTTTGTTGCCCAGTGCAGCTACCTAGTCTGATTTGGCTTTAATATGCCAACGCATCAATACCGTACATAAGTAGCCGTATCGTTGAATGGCAGGCGCAAAAATTAACTTTGGTATGTATTAAAAAGATGTGCGTCTCAACATATACATTAAAGAGAAAAGGATAAAATTTGAAGATGAAAGTACATGGTTTTGCGATTTGTGAGAGAAATCATTGTGATTTTCGTGAACTATGTGACGATAAAATACAATTCAATACACCACAACAGCTCATACTCTTTAAATCGANCATTGTGATTTTCGTGAACTATGTGACGATAAAATACAATTCAATAAACCACAACAGCTCATACTCTTTAAATCGATTATCATATGAGTGGTCCAGTTCAAGCAACGAGTTTCCTAAATTTGATTAATTCGAGGGCTTTTAAAAATTGTCCTGCATTATATATATGAATTTGTTTGTAATAATGATGTCATCAATAGCGTCAATATACAATGTAATTAGGTTTATCTTAAACTGATCATTCGGTATATAAAATTAATTATTTCTAAAAATGGGGCAGCAAAAGCCACTTACTCCTATAGTCAAACGTACGTACATACATCCAAAAAAAAAACATACGTGAATGCGTACATGCGTGCATACGTACATACATACATACCTACATGAATGCATACATATTNAAAAAAAAAACATACGTGAATGCGTACATGCGTGCATACGTACATACATACATACCTACATGAATGCATACATATTTACATGCATGCATACCTACATACATACATACCTGCATGCATACACACATGCATGCATACATACCTACATGCATTTATGCATACCTAAATGCATTCATGCATACATACGTACTGTGGGGGAGGTTGGTTTGGTCTGATTTGATTTATATTAGTGATTGTAGAACTTGGTTTGTTTCTTGAGCGCCATTAGAAATTTATTCGGAACAGTGTGGAATTTTCGTGTGTAGTGGCAGTTAAAGCGAGGCGTGTTAAAAAAACACACAAAGCAAAACACAACCCATGAAATCAGCATACAGAATTCACTCAGAATTAACAATTAACAAACTACAAAGCAACCAATAAAAAATAGGTTTCAAAATAATTATTGAATATTTAATGTACAGTAAAACGTGCTGAAGGTGTTACTGAAAATTATAAAATGTTAGATCTGGTTTTTTAACTTTGAAATATCACCCTCCTTACAAAATGTGTTTAATTGAGATGAAAATGAGAAAAAAAAACCTAAAATGTTATCAGGCGGTACAACAAAAAATGTATGTTACCTAAGCGAAGTTCAGGGTTGTCTCACTTAAAACACACGTTAAATGACATTCCGAAAATTAATTGTTCTNTATGTTACCTAAGCGAAGTTCAGGGTTGTCTCACTTAAAACACACGTTAAATGACATTCCGAAAATTAATTGTTCTGTAAAATAACTCTCAAAATAAGTGTTTAAATAAAATAAATTAACAATTTTTTGTAACAGAATAAAGTCAATATAAATTAATGTTAATGAAAAGTTCTCTAATTTATAAGCTAACTGGTATCGGTAGAGCAGATCCCAGTACCACTGGGTTACGGTGAAAAAAAAATCCAAAATAACACTATANCAGCTAACTGGTATCGGTAGAGCAGATCCCAGTACCACTGGGTTACGGTGAAAAAAAAATCCAAAATAACACTATACGAAAGTTACCTCAAGTTACCTCGGGCACTAGAAAAGCTAAATTCAAAATTGATGACATGCCAATCTGGTGCCTAGCGGCCCCTCCTGCCGTGCACAAAGGGTGGCGCCTGTGTTATATACAGCATCATGCCACATCATGGCTGCCGTCGACGTCTTCTTGATGATCAACAAAAAATAATTCACTCAAATTAAATCATTAAAATGCGACTCTACGACCTCTTCAGCCAGTGTCGTGGCCGCCTAACTTTGATACTCGCCTTTGGTGGGCAACTAAATTAAATAATTATTATTATGGCGCTCGGGAGTTTCAGATGGAAAAAACCCAGTGATCGCAGAAACGTCCGTCCTGTTTAAAATTACCACCAGGAAGTCGGTCTTGGAGCAAGGTCAGGGACCAAGGTCATGGACCAATCAAGCATTGCCAAGTCACGCAACTTCGGGATCCGGGGCACCGCGGGTTACAAACAAAACGAAAAACTAAACTCAAAACTCTAACCCAAACCCAAACCAAACAAAACAAAATACAAAAGAAAAATTACAACTGTGAAAATTATTACACTTAATAAATATTACAAAAATATTTGAAAGATTATTAATATATTTATGGGATAGAAAAATTGAGATATTTAACCAAAACCTATAAATTAATGGGTGAATAACATAAACTAATTTGTGTTANTATGGGATAGAAAAATTGAGATATTTAACCAAAACCTATAAATTAATGGGTGAATAACATAAACTAATTTGTGTTATCCAAGTCGGAGCAAAAAATAATAATTAAGAGAAAATAAAAATTACTGACATACGTTAATATAAACAATTTTTAAATTAAAAAAAATAAAAATTCTATACTTTATATGGTATACTACATGCATGCATACATACCTACATGCATGCATATAGTANTATGGGATAGAAAAATTGAGATATTTAACCAAAACCTATAAATTAATGGGTGAATAACATAAACTAATTTGTGTTACCTAAGTCGGAGCAAAAAATAATAATTAAGAGAAAATAAAAATTACTGACATACGTTAATATAAACAATTTTTAAATAAAAAAAAATAAAAATTCTATACTTTATATGGTATACTACATGCATGCATACATACCTACATGCATGCATATAGTACTTATGTTTTATGTCTAGATCTTATAATTGTAAGTAAACATTGTTGCTGCAGGATGTTGCAGATATGGACAGAGCCTTACTTAATCCATAGAAAAGTAAGCTAAATCAAACGTGAATTCTCATAGAGGCTACTCGTATTATTTTCAGATTGTCGCCTAGATATGGACGTATAATGTGTTTGAAACAAATGTTCCAGTCTGTGTGCACAGTTCTACTTTATTTGTACCATGATTTTACTATATTTTTCTAACCCACGCGGATTACTTCGGTGGTTTTTGTTTAAGAGGAAAAATAAACGTTTTTTTACAGTGTTTTGTGTTATTTTGCCCGAAGATAATGTATGTAGCGCTATTTCGGTTCTGTTCGTTGTTACGTATTTGCATAATTATAACCAGAGGCTGTTCTCTTTCCCATCTTCCGAGATAGTGAGTGAGTGAGTGAGTGAGTGAGTGAGAGAGACAGTAGAGCACATTTTCGCGTATTTGTGTTTATTTGAAGCCTTTTTTTTTTTAGCTAATCACAAACAGCGTAACTTGCCGAAAACATACTGCGCTATTGCTTGAAATCCGCCCTTTTAAATGTATGTCGTTTGTCGATTTAATTTTGTCATCAAGAAGGGTTTTGTTTTCGTGGTAGCGAAGTTCGTATCAGAGATTGGCACGCGTTGAACCCGTGATGCATGACATATTATTAACTTTACGCTGGCCATTTTTGATGATTGAAAAAGATAGCCCGTTTTCAACGCGTTCGCGAGTGACGTAGATTTTAAATATTACATACGGCCAATATATATATTTTTTGTACTACGTCACCGTGATTTTGGTTGCACGCACGTAATATTTAGTGATCTGCAAGTTCAGCATTTTGTGCAGCAAGAGGACGAACTCTTTAAGGTTGAGTGAAATACCCTATTAGGATTCAGCACCTCATTTNTCAGCATTTTGTGCAGCAAGAGGACGAACTCTTTAAGGTTGAGTGAAATACCCTATTAGGATTCAGCACCTCATTTAGTGGAACTTCTTGTGTTGATAAAATAAGATTTTTTTTTTTATGATCTAGATTTGCGGCAGCCACTACTCGGACACGTCGCTTTTAAAACTTTATTTTCTCTCACAATAAAAATCTGCCCATCCGTAATTTGCAATTTTATAATTCCTATGGAACTCTTAATTTGGCAGCGTAATCAGNTACAATAAAAATCTGCCCATCCGTAATTTGCAATTTTATAATTCCTATGGAACTCTTAATTTGGCAGCGTAATCAGTAAAATGTAAATTACTTTCACAATAGAAACAATAGAAAATTTAACAGCTAGAACAGATTCTGAAAATACCAGTCTTAGCCATTTGCACGCACAAAAAAAAAACTGATCATGTAGTTGAAACGAGAAATTGAAACTTGTCTTTGGGCATGAAACTTTTTTTTAAATGCTCTTCGTGTTTGAAATTTTTCAAAATCGCCAATACTCAATCCAAACAGAAATTTAATAGTTAAGATGATTAAAAATAAGTTTTCCAATCTTTGCAAACATTTGTGATTCTTGTTGTGCAAGTCATTGTGTAATCCAGGAATGTATTTTATTTATCTGCGCTTTAAGCTTGAATCAGTGATATCACTCAGTGAAATAACATTCACAGAAAGTCAGTTGATAAGCTACTGCCGACTGGCAAATCAAGGAAATTAACTGGGAACAAGTGACTTATGGCAGTGGANGAAAGTCAGTTGATAAGCTACTGCCGACTGGCAAATCAAGGAAATTAACTGGGAACAAGTGACTTATGGCAGTGGAATTCTCAACATTCAGTGGGAATCACAAATAAATCAGTGAAACTCAGCTATCATATATTAATTGTTTATCAGGCACTGATTAACAGTCGCTCAATTTTCACTAATTTGGCTCAATTCTCACTGTTTCAGATTTAGAGTGTGTCCCTATGATAAACTGTGGTATTTTTATGGCAAATTAATGTCAAAGTATATTTTTAAAAAACTGACCTGTTGCTGTGTTCGTGGGCATCCACACTTGTGTCCTGTTTTTTTTTTTCTACGTAACTTTTGTGTGCCTTGTATTTTATTTGGCAAGACACTAATGTCCTCGCTGTAAAACAAATATCTTTCGCATAGCCTCTGACTGATTCTGGGCAAAATGGTTGCTTGAATTTAACTTTAAGCTTCACTTTAAACTTTCAGCTCTTCGAAACAGTAAAGTCAAGGGTGCTTGACTTCAACCTTTAACAGTTCCATTGTGTCATACTCGATAAGAAACAACATGTTGAGAAACAAACGTAAAGTCGAAACGTAAAGTCAAATGCGCTTAAGTTTTCAGTTTTGTAACAGCAGTTATAATCGCAGCCCAAAAAAAAAAATCCTGCCCACCAAGGCCTAAGATTGATCTAGGTCGTCAGCGGTGGGAAACGAGCTACTGCCCACTCAGCCGCCCGAGAGTCCACTCGAAGTATTGAAAGTAAGTAAAATTTGCATTTGTTTTTCACTCGCTGTTTAGTTTCCTCGTCAGGAACTTTTTACGTCCTCATTTTAAAGTTTGTGCCTATTGTTGCCAAACTACTTCAGAACTTTTTAGTGTGAAGTTTACGGTTGTGTGCTAAGTAAACATTAGTTGCCGCCATCTTTACTGCTGTGTGTAGGTCGCAGTTGGGCCGCGTTTTCTCTGGATTTTTATTTTGTAGTGAGTGAGTGAGTGAGTGAGTGAGTGAGTGAGTGAGTGAGTGAGTGAAGAGATTTGGGCACCTCTTAACAGTGAGGTCTTGTGAGACGATGAGGGTGATTGAGGTGACTATGGAGCAGCGCCGGAATGAAACGGTGGAGAAACGGGAGATCACCGAGAAAACCCGCTGACCAGCGGCATCGTCCGGCACGATTCCCACGTGCAAAAATCCGAGAGTGACTTGGCCGGGGATTGAACACGTTTCGCCCTGGTGGGAGGTGAGCAGGCTAACCGCTCATCCACCGCGGCCACATTTTCAAGGGCCGGAGCTTAAAAACCGTTTACGAAAGGACACAGGGTATACATCGGACAGTCGTTTTGGAATCCGTCGTAATATTTAGGTTTTGTTGACTTTGTCGAACGTGTCGCCTGGTAATGTTGTTTGTCAATGTCAACTATATATATCATATTTAGTCGTGTATTATCCCATTAGAAGCTGGATGAGATCCTGAGGGAAAGCTCTATCCCACAGATGGGTGGACGCAGTGAGCGGCAATGTCCTGGACGTTCAGTAGGAGAGGGGCCGGCACTCCAGCCGGAACGCGGCTGTTCTCGAGAGCCCAGTGAGTGTCTCCATACGAAGCTAGGGGGCACTGAAGCCGCACGATTACACCAGAGTGGGGCTTTGTTGTCCGGTTAACTGGCGCGTTGGCTGGACGTGCTCTGCGCTTGTTGGCCATATCTCAGTCCGTAGCCTACGAAGGATGGCCTACAAGGGATGTTTCTTGTTTTATCCCTCCAAAAAGCAGATTATAGGAAGGGAATCTCATGCGACAAGTATAGAAGATATATATTTAGGATATAGAAAATAGTTACAACCCGTCCCGTTTGGTCTTTTAAAGACGTTTACGCTTCAATTATTTCATTCTTAATCTTGAAGTATATTATATATAGCATCAACGGTAAATTTCGAAAAGTAACAAGCCATAATCCTTAAAATAAAGTATTTCCGCAATAAGTTTTGTGCTAAACAAGTTTACGGATTNAGTAACAAGCCATAATCCTTAAAATAAAGTATTTCCGCAATAAGTTTTGTGCTAAACAAGTTTACGGATTTCGGCTATATAGAAAAGTTTTATTTCAACTGCAAATAGTGTTTAATTTGTACATTTTATAGATTTTAGTTATATTGGGAATGTTAAGCTTAATTTTGATAGGCCTCGTGTCTATTCAAGAAATTACTTGAGGACATTCTGTTGACATCACACACTATTTCGAACTGTATCCAAACANGGCCTCGTGTCTATTCAAGAAATTACTTGAGGACATTCTGTTGACATCACACACTATTTCGAACTGTATCCAAACATATTTCTTTGTATACCATTTTGAAATTTGATTGGCGCAAAATATGAAATAAAAATTCCTGCATCTCCATAAATTTAAATTCGTGAAAAATTAATTCCTCAATTTTTTTTTGCACCTTTATCGGACTGAAAATTTCCCAGAAAACTTCTTGGTGACATTCTGGCTTCATGAAAAAATTATTTCGATGTAGTAGAGCGTAACAAAAATTTACCATTTTAAAATTTGATTGCGGTACCTTTTAATATCCGTAAGTTATAATTCGTGAAAACTAATTTCCCACTTTTCGCTACCCTCAATAGATTATAATAAGACATCTGTTCACAAACATAATATATTATTAGTCAAGAAATTATTATTGACACTTTAAAAGACGCAAACTATATTGTATTCGAGGTTTCTACGCATTTTTTGAATGAAATTTTTGAAGAATCACCTTATGAATGGCCTGTTCGTTTCTTTCCTAAATATGCCATGTATCACAGGCGTTTTATTAATATATATATATATTAATATTTTATTTTTGTTTAAATTGTACGTGTATTTATATTCTACTGGCAGAACTACCCATAGCGTTGTCCGGGTATATTAAGGCAATAAGANAAGACGCAAACTATATTGTATTCGAGGTTTCTACGCATTTTTTGAATGAAATTTTTGAAGAATCACCTTATGAATGACCTGTTCGTTTCTTTCCTAAATATGCCATGTATCACAGGCGTTTTATTAATATATATATTAATATTTTATTTTTGCTTAAATTGTACGTGTATTTATATTCTACTGGCAGAACTACCCATAGCGTTGTCCGGGTATATTAAGGCAATAAGANACCCAATGGAGAGGGGGGCCAAATCTCGTTTTGGCATATAAAGTATTTAAGTTGAATACTGGAGCGTATCCTTGCCTAATTTGGTCCAGATACTTCGAACTGTGTGTAAAATAATATATACTACCACAGTTTTATAGGTTTGGAGGTTTTCCAGCCCAATGGGGTGTCGGGGCCCATTTTGACCTGTACACTGTACTTCAAGTTGGGTACTGAAGGGTACAACTACCAAATTTGGTATCCGTAGAACNGCCCATTTTGACCTGTACACTGTACTTCAAGTTGGGTACTGAAGGGTACAACTACCAAATTTGGTATCCGTAGAACTGTGAAAATATTATAAGGAACATACATACATAGATCCATACATCCATGCGTACATGCATATATACATGAATGCATAAATGCATGCATGCGTACATGCATACAAACAAACTTTACGTTTTATAGATAAATATTTATTTACTAGTATATTTCATTTTAAATTAATATAAATACGAACAGACATAAACTAGGTGCGTTGGTAATGCCTAGTAAGAAATAATTCTCATGCAAAATGTTTTTAAACTGAGTACGTACCAATTCAGTGCGTTGTCCCTCTGGTGTAATATTTTAGACTTGACTAAGCTTTGTTTGCATGTGGCGGAGGAATATTGTGACAGTAGAACTTTAGCAGGGCTTCGGAAAAGTTGGAAGTAATCGTTAAATGGACTGTAACCGCACGACGACGTAATTCAAGGTTTTAACTTTCTGTGACGTGGTGGGTNTGGAAGTAATCGTTAAATGGACTGTAACCGCACGACGACGTAATTCAAGGTTTTAACTTTCTGTGACGTGGTGGGTTTTATTGAAATGCATGTTAGCGCATATTGGCTAGAGGATTGGAACGTTTTTTGCGTTTTGCATCGTCGATGTGACCTGGCCGTGGATTTCTGAGAAGGATTGTGGTTCTGGTTGTCAGTGCAATGGTGGTCTTAAAAAAAAATTGCTCTTCCTCCTTCCCTTCGCAATAGAGGCTGAGTGCGGCGCGCACGACGCGTGCGGCGGTTATGCATTAATTACGAAGTTCCTATTTTTTTTTAGCTTGTATACCTCCTCGGTATAGCATGTAGGCTTGCGGTAAACTTGCCATTTTACCTATTTTGTCTTCCCTAGGGAGCATGTCACATCGCCCGTGATTCAAACTTGGTTCAAACCAGATTTCATATGACCTGGCGCATACGTGTATATAGCAATGCTGCAGATAATACCAACTACACTTGTAACCGTTTGGGTTAAACTGTAGGCTGTTCGCGTTTAAACTAGCACTTTTGAAATCAACCTTTGAAAGAAGAAACTGCCCCTACTTGACATACTGACTGGCATGCGCCCGGTAAAGTTGGTAACGATACAGGGAAAGTAGTTATATGTATCAACGTTGAATTAAAAATGTTAGAAATCAACATTCTTTAGCTCCCTTTTGTTTTAATGCATGAAGTGTAAGAATAAGCAAATGTGTAATATATTTACTTTTCTAATAATTTTGCCGTTTCACTAAACCGATGCGTGGATAAAGTTATTAGGCTAATTGTAATGTTAATTTTACACATGGCGGAAAAAATACACTATGTGCCTACAAGTACACCTTAAGAAGGGCTTTCAAAAGTGTTCGATTTAAAGAGAATAGCCAATAAAAGCAAGTTTTACAAATCGAACTTGCTGTAAGCTCGCTTGGAAATCAGATATATTGATTGAAGCTTGGTCCAGGCTTGCTGAATAGACACCAGGCTTGAAGGACTGTTATCATAAATTTATATCAAATTTTAATTAAGCGGCTTTGGCTATCAGAGCAGTTTGTCTGCCAGTAGTTAGTCAGATTAANATAAATTTATATCAAATTTTAATTAAGCGGCTTTGGCTATCAGAGCAGTTTGTCTGCCAGTAGTTAGTCAGATTAACAAGAATCCGTGAGATGTCATATTATCGAAAATACACTGGTGGAAAATGGAAAATGAACACCCGGATGAAGTGGTCTCATATGAATGAAGGTTTTATTGAATAATTATACAGGTTGTATACTGTATATGATAATGATCACAGGTTCGTACACATATGGACACGGGCTGCAGAGTGTCTTGAACAACAATGTCAGTATCTTATGTAGCCTCCTTTAGCGACGATGCATTCTTGCAGTCGTGAGTAGAGACGATCATNGTCAGTATCTTATGTAGCCTCCTTTAGCGACGATGCATTCTTGCAGTCGTGAGTAGAGACGATCATAAAGGTGTCGGATGTCATCTTGGGGAATAGTGCTCCACGCTAATTCCAGCTGTTGTCGCAATTGGTGGATGTTTGTTGCCGGTATTGCAGACCGCACCAAACGCCGTCCCATCATGTCCCACTTATGTTCAATGGGGTTCAGGTTGGGTGATCGTGCTGGCCAGGAGAGTTGACGAACACCTTCGAGAGCATGTTGGGTAACACTAGACGTGTGTGCACGGGAATTGTCCTGCTGGAAGAGGACATTTCCTTGGCGTTGTAGGAACTGCAACAAAATGGGCTGGGTGATGTGCTGTATGTGTAGCGTTCACTGTTCAGTGTTCCCTCAACAAACACCAGAGGCTAACGGCTATTGTAGGCTATTGATCCCCAGAACATGATGCCAGGAGTTGGTCCTGTATGACGCTGCCGTATACTCTCTGGTTGTTGCCGCTCTCCTTGTCGACGCCGCACCCGCAAACGACCGTCACTGGCGCTAAGGCAGAATCTGCTCTCATCACGGAACACAACTCCGTGCCTTTCATCCCTCCAGGTGCGTCGTTCGCGACACCATCCGAGGTGGGCTGGACGGCGATGAGGTGTGAAAGGAAGCCTGGCGAGTGGCACCCTTGATCGTAGCCCAGCCTCCATTAAACGGTTGGTGATGGTCCTAGCTGACACCCTGGGTGCAACAGTGGCCCTAATCTGTGCGGCGGTCGCCGTGCGGTCAGCAATGGCTGCTCTTCTGATGCGGTGGTCCAGGCAAGAATCCGTATGCCACTGCCGTCCGGAACCAGGTTGACGAGCATGTGCAACATCGTTGGACCACCGGCACCACCAATGATGTACGCAGACACTTCATGTCCTACGCGTTAGGCAATTCTTCGGAAGGACCATCCAGTCTCTCTCAGACCCACAATACGATCTCGTTCAAAGTTTATTATTTGCATGAAGTGTGGACATTCGTGCTGTCGTAGTATGTCTACAATGTCTAGACTACTCTGTCACCGTATCAACTACAATTGTATTGGGCTCAGCGGTGTTATGCCTAGTACGCAGTTCCTACTATGCCCACAGGACAGCACTGTTAATCATGGCATGCACAGACTTCTATCAGTGCCCCATGCACATATGGTGTTTCTACGTCACTGCTTTAGTGGTGTTCATTTTCCACCAGTGTACTTGCGCTTCATGGGCAATCGAGTTGCGAGATACTTGATGCACCGTCTATGGGAAACTACGGGCAGCTCATCCATGGCGACTGACGATGGTGCAAGGTGGTAAAAAAAAAAAAAGTTCGCACGATTTTGGTTACAGTAGAAATAATTCACCGTGAACAGAAGAAAGAAAGTTCTCCAGACCAGACTTTACTTCATGTTGACTGAACGAGGTGGAGCAGTGGCACCACAGTAAACCTGCATTCGGGAGCTTCCGATCCCGATCCCGATCCCAAGTCCGCCATTCGAATTTATGTTTGCCGTAGTTTACCGTAATTGCTTCATGCAAATGCTGAGATGGTTTCTTTGTTCAAACTGTGGCGAATCGGATTCAGTCCGAATCAAATGGGGGTGTAGTGGTTATCCTACTCGCCTCCCACCAAGGTGAACCGGGATCGATTCCCGGCGGGGTCGCCCCAGGATTTTCGCATGTGGGAAGCAGCGCCGGAATGCAAGGGCGGGGAAACTAGAGATGCCCGAGAAAACCCGCTGACCAGCGGCATCATCCGGCACGATTCCCACGTGCAAAAATCCTGGAGTGATCCGGCCAGGGATTGAACCCGGTTCGCCTTGGTGAGAGGCGAGCCGTCCAACCGCTGAGCCACCGTGGCCCTGAGACGCACTGAGGTTATATTATTCGACCGCGACAAGTATGCAGCTGGTGAAGGCAATGGCACCAGCGCTAGCAGCAGGTAGCGAGTAGGGGAAAACCGCTCTCTTTGTAACTGTCTCACGTACACTGGCCTGCATGAATGTATGCGACAGTATCGCGTACACTGCAGACGCTCATTGTCGATACAAATATACGTAAGCTAATTATATATGTATGTATATATGCATGCATACACACACACACACGTGCGCACACACGTATATACACATAATGAAAAAATACATTTTTCTGTCTTGTTGTTTGCACAAGCTTGCTGCTCACTGTGCCTCATTCGCCTTTCTCCAGGCGACAGTGCCATTTCTTTCCATTAAAGCCTTTCTTTTATATTTGCACTTTTTGAAGCGATGTCCAATTTTTTTTAATGGTTTTTCTCGGCCTCCCTTTTTCCAAAAAAATCTATCTCTTGTTACAAAACCGTTGGCAATTTATTTATCGTAGGGACTTTTCCTTTGACCGTATAAAACGTATATACGGTGCGCCGAATTACACCAAGATCGAAATCATCCAAACACATACTTTTTAAACATTTTTCCCCTTTTTTCCCCAGGTGTATGCAGTTTTCCACTACTCGCATGAGCTTGTTTTCCTTATTTTCTAATTTTGCGTATAGTTCGTTCCGATTTACCTTTTGCAGCTGCTGCACGTTTATTAGCATGTCAAATCTGATGTAGTACAGTCAAATAATGTGAAAAAAGGGGTAATCCTCGGAATGAAAGTTAGAAAGCTAAAAATTTGCATAGATCTTTGTTTTGACATTCTAAAAGTTAGATCCAAAGTCTCATAGAATCTCGTATCCACGTGTCAAGATATTCAAGGTCAAAGGACGCGAAAATCTGNAGTCTCATAGAATCTCGTATCCACGTGTCAAGATATTCAAGGTCAAAGGACGCGAAAATCTGTTTTTTGTAAATATCTTGTTTCCTATGCTTCAAATGATGTTTGAAGTTATTACAAAACTTATAGAGCATACATTTATTCACAATTTTGGTCCTAGGATATATGTTATATAATTAACCGTTCTCGAGATAGAGCGCGAAGAGTGGGAAGCGCCTATCCGTATATAGGATAACGTTATGTCAACTGTGGAATCCAGTGCATAATACAGTTTATAGAATCAATTGTTTACTAAACATATTATAATTATTGAGAAACTTACATAATTTACTTAGTTATAAATAATATTTATAAATATTATTCATAAATGTGACATCCGTTTGATAATATTTAGTTCATTCATATTAATAATAAGTAGGAAGAGATGAAGTATTTCTTTTAACAGTGTAAATATTTGGATATACCTACCTATATTATTTCCCGAAACGGGACCCCTAACACGACCAATTCTATTTATATAATAGTAATTTGGGGCAGATATTCTATTGTTAAGACCGGTGCAGCAGCTCGACAGCATATCTATCGTGTCTACTACCAGATCCAAACTGGGTTAGGGAAAGAATTAGAACCCGAGGAATGTGGGTGGATATTGCAAAACGAAATCCTGGAACCCACAACAACATTATTACCACCAGAACCATAAGAACTACTCAATACGGTCTTCTGTAATTGCAAGAAAGGCTGTAGTGCGAGTTGTAGATGTAGAAAAGCAGGGTTGCAATCCTTCTCAGTTTGTGGCCAGTGTAACGGACAAGCATGCCTCAACGCTTCATCATATCCAAATGATCTTGATGAAGAAAGTGAATATGTACCTGTCACGACCTTTGACCTTGAATATCTTGACACGCGGACACGAGATTCTATGAGACTTTTGAGCTAACCTTTAGAATGTCAAAACAAAGATGTATGCAAATTTTCAGCACTTTCATTCCGAGGTCGAATCCCTATTTGACTGGACTAATGAATAAGTTGCCCGGATGCTTTTTCCGTATAACAAAATTAATCACATTCCTTATAACTTCTCTGCACTGACTGAGAATAGTTCTATTATTTGACTTTCTTGTTGATGACATTATTGTACACCTAACACCGCTGCCACTTTTATTCCACACTGTGTACCTATCATTAGTGCACTCATACAAACACGGGGAATACTGTGACACGAATTATGGCCAGTGCTACACTACCCGCCCGCAGCTGAGAGCTTTCTTCCCCTCCATCACTGGTAAGAATGGCATTGATCAGAGGGAGAGGAACGTCGTCATGTAGTTCGCATATTTTCCCGCTGTACACTTGTCGCTGTCGAGTAATAACCCTACCATTGACTTTCGACTTTTGTAGAGAGTCATTTTTGCCGGCAGCGTAGTTGGATATTAGACCAGCCACGATGTCACTTCATGCAATACAATATAATTTTCGATACGTGCTAATTATATAGATATTAGTGACACGTGTGGTTAAAAAAAAAGGGAGGGACGGGATAAAATGTACGCAGTTTGAGGACATAATAACCGACAAAAGTAATTGCTTCTCTGTGCTGTATTATATTTCATACACAATGTACAAAATTGCGTCGAAATATCAGTTTTAGTTCATTATATTTCAATGGAAATAAAACTATAAAATATTTATTCCTGTTTTTTTAACCATCAGAAAGAATAAAAAGTCCGAGCTCGTAGGGCGAAAAGCCATTGCTGGGCCATCTGGGCTATATAATATTAGTAAGGAATGTATGGTTCTGAATTTACTGCAAGACCCGAATGGCCCCTCGTTCGAGGAAAGTTTATCTGTGCCCCAAATCGATACAGTAGCCGAAGTACCTCTACCGGCAGTTGGCGTAAATTCTGGGTTAAGTAGAGATTAGCGACTATGGGGAGCAAAGAGAAGCATAACCCAATTCTATATTCATGTTTGATGAGGCTGCTTGCAAGAAACGTTTCTCTATGTAGGCGTTCTTCAGTGTGGAAATATTTGAAAATGTAGACTTTTTTTTTTACCTGTGGCAGTTATTTTTTTTTTTTTTTTTTTTTTTTTTTTTTTTCATTATTCAACTACTGCTGCTTCAAAATTAAGACATTCTTGTTTATTTCTCATGGACTTGCTTAATTTTTGTGAAGTTAAGGGGCAAGCATCTTTGCCATCCTGTATTTACGTTTTTTCCTCCGTAACTTAATGTTTTTGTCAATATTTAAAAATCAAGGTACCAGTTATTTCGAATTCCAACTTGATTAGTTTTACATTTGTAACCGTAATCAAATATTACCTAATAATGTAGTAATGTCAATCCAACATGGGAAATACAGATATAATTGAAACCTTATAAATTAAAAAAAAAGATCGTTAAGTAGTCCTCTGCGTCGTCTAGCTTTGATTTTTTTTAATGTCTGGTCATAAATTTTTATTACGAAGATTTGTAAGAAAAATTGAAGATGGAATGGATTCCCTTAACGACAAATACCTATTAACCCAAACTAGCATAGAAATTTTAGTGTATCATAAAATTGGGATGTTCGGATGAATCGCAGCTGTTCAGCAGAAACGTTTGGTTATTATTTGGCAAAACCACACAGTTCCAGCGTAGGCAGTACGACATGAATGCTAGTGTAGCTCTGCCCACCTCGACAGTGGAAAAGAAAAAAACTAAACGGTACGTGTAAATTACGTTAAAGTTTCAACAGTGAGCAAAATTGAAACTCCAGGTTCACGTTCTTAAAATTTACTATTTTTTTTGTCTGGGGCTAAGAGCTGTATAACTGCGTAGTCTTAAGGAAACGGAAATCTGCGTAAATTATTATAATACAAATAAATAAAATGCTCTGGAAACAAGTATATTCATTGATACAATCTGCGTGAAATATGTTTTATACGGCTACAAAACGGCGATCGAAATTATTCTCTTTTAAGAAAAAGAGTAATTACTTACCAGATGAAAAAACTTAAAATTTATGTTTTCTCTTGTGAAAGGTAACACTTATTAGGAACGAGTTTCAAGTCTGCTCCGGCCACTTTCTGGAATAAATAGTCTATGCGTGATAGGTGCTCTTCAAGTGTCAAATTAGGTCAAATCTTGTCATTTTGACACTGCCAACTCGGTACTGCCTACTCATATCATCCCAAGACGATTATCAGTACATCACCCCAGCCTATGTGGAATGTCAAGCCCTAAAATACGTTCATCCTCTATTTCTGAAATGC
>NQII01002712.1:309064-323228 GCA_002778355.1 Clitarchus hookeri | reverse complement strand
TTTAAAAAGTCTTTAATTTTATTACGATACTTACCATTATTCAACTTACGAGTCGTGTCTATTGTTACAAAACCATACTCCTTATCCCAACATTTTGAACAAGTCTCCCTAAATTTCTCAAATGGGATATCGCCACCAACGAAATCGCTATGAATATGTTTAAGATTTGTATCATCTTGTCTGAATATGCAAAGAAAATTGGCATTGTCTCTTATAAGCTGTTTAGGCACTTTTGAGTATGTCTGAGCTAAATAGAAACAATCAATGTCTTTGTGCCTACCGCGAGTGAAGAAATCTCTTACTATGTCCTGATTTTCAAGTATGACATCATCAAAAACCACAACAGAATCATTACAACATTCATCCTTGGTAACCATTTCTTCATTTGTAGGGAAAAAGTATGCTATTGGTTCAGATATTAATTTTGCTGCTACCTCCGTATNTCTTCATTTGTAGGGAAAAAGTATGCTATTGGTTCAGATATTAATTTTGCTGCTACCTCCGTATCTTCCTTTAAAGCAATATATTTAGGTTGGTTCAGACTTTTTGAACACACATATAAAGTACCAAAGTCCAACCATCCTGGGGAATATATAAAATTATCTATCATAAGAGTTGTTTTTCCGCAGTTACTAGAGCCCACTATCAAACATCTAATATTATTAGGCATTAATTCTCCATGACGTTTTGTCAATACAGTTTTGTCTGGTATTCTTATTTTAATATCCCAGTCTACCTGTTTCATGTTTCTTGGATTATTCATTTATTTAATAGATTTTTTTTGTTGTAATAAATGAGTAAAGTATTCAAGCTATCAGATAACAAATCAGTGTTGAAGAAAAGACTGCATTATCCTTTAGAGATAGAGGAGCACTCAGTGGCTTTAGTTCAGTTCTATACTGCATACCTAACGCCTAACATTACCCCTGTGAAAAATAGACTCTATTTTAAAAACATGGGTGGTATGGAAACATCAGTTGAAATTCCAGTTGGCCAATATAGTTTAAAAGATCTTGTAAAAACTATAAAGACAATTCCCCCATTTGAAGTAGTTCCAATGGGTGGGGGAGAAAATAATAGCATATCCCTCGAGTTGGATAAGACAACAAACAGGGTGAAAGTAAAATGTGTGTTTGATTTACAGTTTGGAAAATGGGGTTCGATAGGAGAACTTTTGGGTTTCACAGAAAATAAAATCCTGAAATCAAACGAGTTCCATTTTGGAAATACAATTCCAAAATTTGTTCTCTTTGAAACAATAAATATACACTGTAATATAGCTAATGGGATGGTATTAAAACATGATGAATATAACCACAGAGAAACTAGCATAATTGCTACATTTAAACCAAGGACGACATTTGGATNTGATGAATATAACCACAGAGAAACTAGCATAATTGCTACATTTAAACCAAGGACGACATTTGGATTTGGTGATACTTATTTTACGAGCCAGCCTACCCATTGTTTTTTCCCGTGCAAACAGCTACAGTAAAGGAAATAATAGTTGAAATTAAGGATGACAAAGGTAAATTAATAAATTTTGATTCATCAGAACGAACTGTGGTCTTAGAGATGAGACCGTAGATACTTATATTTCTATTAAAGAAAAAGGTACTTTTAGGTTGGAAGTACTCATATAATAACTTTAATGGTTATTTAAACCATTAAAGCTTCATAAAAAAAAACTAAAGAATATAGGTCAGGCTCGTTGATAAATGCAATTGAATCGTGTATCTGACTTCATCACACAGCGCGCGCGAGTTCTCTTGGTGGTTTTCCATCTTACCGACTCGCTATCTACAAACGGCCGCGCTATCTGTGACGCAATATGTGAACCAGGATGTAGTCGAGGTCAGTGTATACACTCTGGACGTGATTCATTCGGCGGGACTCGCAATGTAAGTTGTATGAAGAACCTTGCCTAGCGTCTTGCCAGATAGCTCAGTGGTTAGACGTCCGACTCTGAACGCAAGGTTTGTGGGTTCAAATCCCAGGCTGAGCGGATAAATTTTCTCACACCCACACTTCCGCGGGCGTAGGTGTGACATACAATATCAACCGAGTCGTTCCAAATTTGAGCTAATAATATATCTAAGAGTAGCAGATGCAACTATATGTTACCCCTTAAAATCCCAGCATAAATACTCTCTACAGTAGTCAGTATTGTATCAGATGTATAGCTGGGTAATCTCAGATGGTGTTAGGCGCCACACCATCTGAGAGGGGGTACTTAAAAAAAAACTCCTTCGCCTCACCACTAAAAAAAAAAAATTAAAAAAAAAGGCCGGCCGAGAGGTGAGGTGTGGGAGTTCTCCGAAAAACGGAGTTTTATTGGCGTTAAAATTAGGCCGTAATAATAAAATAAAGAAAAGGTCCCTGGCGAGTCATTAACTTGATCGTAAACCTTTTGCAATATTTTTTTCTAAGATAATAAAGATGGATAATATTTCTATAGACAGTGCAATGAAAGATTTAGAAAAAGAATTAGGTGTTTCACCTACTTTAATATGTCGAATTTGGAGGTGCATATCTAAACTTTTAATTAGATTATGTTGCACGAAGTCAGAGCGGTAATTGAGTTTTAATGGTTTAACAATCATTAAAACCTTATAGGGAGATGAATGCAAATGAAAATATACTGATGTCTAATTATACGAATATGTGTATTTATTCTTTTACAAACAGAATAGAATGCCTTTGTGCGTCACCATATTTTTTCAATCCTTTAGACACAAGACTTGTGCCTCCTCGATTGACATCACTTATCAGTTTTGTACTGAAAATGTATACATATCTGTCTGGTAGGGTCACCTTAAAATTTCCTGAAGTAACGACCACTTTGGGACCGTACTTGGTTTCATTTATTTCAGCGTGGTTTATCGGGTAGGACTGCCCTATTGTGAGGTCGGAAAGTTTCATAAAATGGCGGGTGCTGTTTAATGCATTTAGTAACTGATCCATGTTATGTTTTGTTTATTACACATTTTCATTTCTTTAAATGAAAAAAAATTCTCGCTTCTAATTATTTTTGCGCAGCTCGGATCGGCATTTCCATCAAAATCATTTAGTGACGAAATCATTTTTCATTTAGTGACGAAATCAATTTTCATTTAGTGACGAAATCAATATTCATTTAGTGACGAAATCAATTTCAAAAAGTCATTTAGAGCCCCAGGGGGGTACCTTCCGATTTAAGTGACTTTTTCCCGCGCTGGATTCGGCATTTCGCTTCTACTGGTCTACCTCGACTTTCCGGTTTGTATAGCGGTTTAACACTCTCAATTTGAGGGGTAAGATTCTTTATGAAGAACTCTCTTTTTACTCTTCTTGACGACGTCCTTTGCAAATTATCCAAACTTTCTCGCTTTCTATTTATGAAATAAAATACTTAATATGTTTAGCTCTTCTTCTATTTTCAGTTTTCTACATAACTTTATTCTAATGTCTTCAATTTTTGGCATTCCAGGGTCACATGCTGGGCAGCATCTTCATCTCCACAGACCGGACGAAGAGGAGAGTCCATTAAGTTGAATACGTGTACTTTGCTTTTAAGTTTCCGTGTCCTGTTATTATCTGACAATGATAATAATCAGTTGTAATTCAATGGTGACGATATCTTCCCTTAATATCTGGAAACATGCTGTAAGTTACCACACCTTTCTCCGACCTATCCCATCTCTCCTGCCAGATTTCTAGGAATGCTTCTCTCTTCTCCTTTTTTCTTGCCAAAGATGCTGGCCTGCAGATGGTTTCTTCCAGCAGTGAGCCTCTTTCTTCTGATGAGATATCCAGTGGAATTGACAGTTGCAGGGCCTTGGTAGATGTCGTTCTACATGCCTTTGTCATTGCTGGTACGACTGCTGCTTGGGATTTCAGTAATAGTCTCTTTGTGTGTACCAATCTGGCATTAGTATACTAGACAGATACTCTATATAACGCAATTCCTAAGAAAACGCCATTGTAGAGTGTATTCATTGTCTTGGAGTCCAAGCCCCAGGATACACACATAAAATAAACAGCCATGCCATTTAGCATCTGTGTACTTATCTACCAGAAAGGGCTCAGGCGCGGGGAGAAAAAAAAACATCACGTGTCTGGCCTTTGGCTGGCCACGGAAATCTAATCTGTGATAGGTAGAGACCTGAAGAATTCGCGGATTCATTTTGAGACAAGCTTGAATTCAAAACAGTTGCGTGTATATAACTTAAGTCATTGGTCCACACGGTGTTTGACACCTCCAGGAAAAGACTGGCTAAATCGTCGCCTTCACTGAGTCAGCAGACAACAAATGTATAGAGACCTGAAGAATTCGCGGATTCATTTTAGTACAGGCTAGAATTCAAAACACACGCGTTTACATAACTTTAGCTATTGGTCCACACGGTGTTTGACGCCTGTTGGAGAACGGTGTCCAATTGTCGCCTTCCACTGTGACAGCAGACAACCAATGTGCAGTTGATGTCGGCATATTTGTACATAAAACTATAGAATCTAGGCTGCAGATCATTGAACTCGCGAATTTTTCAGGTCTCTAGTGATAGGATGATGAATTTTGGACTCGGCTTGGCACGTCGCAGATCAATTATAAAGGGGCCACATCTCTGAGTACTAGAGTTCTCATTGGCTCGATGAAATTAAACATTATCGCGGTTCACGCACGACAACCAATAATGAGAGAGAATTTTCTGGCATGTGCACAATATTGTTACGTGCTCGCTGCTCTGCATCGCCTCCATTGCCCCCATCCCACACGAGAGAGCTAAGGAACGTCTCAAGGACAGGATAGTAACCTAAGGAGCGGGCGGAGTTATACAAAAGCAAGCAGCCATGTGTGTCTGATAACTAGATACATGCAAAATTCGCGTTGTTATTTGGTCACGTGATATATTTCACTTCCCTCTGCCTACTTGAGTGCAATTCATGATTAGTAGGGGCAGTGATATTTCGCGAAAAGATTTCAAGACAAGATACAGTCCAAAGCACTATAGGGTCGTCCAGCTTCCTTGATTGGCTGAAAAATGTTCCGGCCCGTGTTAACCGTTTGTGCACGAATCACGAAGATTCAGTGACGGGGTTACTTAGTCCTGAGTGGCTTGGTCAAAGACGGACACGGCACCAGCAGCCAGTGGAGGTATAAAAACAGCTGAGGTTTGTATATAGTGTTGAAGTCTACTGTGTGCTCCGATTTTTACGTGAAACGTCACTGGCCCTAATGATAAGGGACACCCGAATTTCGCGAAAATATTCTCGCATATGTTATATTTCAATGCCCTATAGGCATGCCAGATTTTTCTTTTGCTTATTGGCGGCTTGTCTCTGTGAGAAGACATTTTATTACTTGACTGGCCAATCAGAATTAGGTTAATCCGATACTGTCCGTCTGCAATTCGCGGGTAAACACCTAAGACGCGTATCAACTAGGTCACCCAATAAAGAAAGAGGATCTGAGCTAAAGTGTTACAAAATACATCAGGTCGTAAATTTTTTTTCTCGAAATTTGGGTGTCCGTATTCATGATTTAATTGGTTACTGGTGATCATACGACGCCATTTACTTGTGTGACCGCTGTACTGAAGATTTGTTGCTCAATATTTCAGGTTTTCCTATTAACTAAAAGTGTCCCTTGGACGAGCCACAGAAGTCGTCTACCGATGACAACAGTCAAAAGAACATACAGAATCTTGGCATTCAGTCTGAAGCTAAATATTAACGCGAATTTTGCATGCCTCTATAAACAGGCTTATCGGAACTTGTGCACTCCTGCCCTTCAGCGAATTAAATTTATGGTGTTATCTTTTAAAGAATACCCTGGTCATTGCCCCAGCCTCTCTCAGCGAGACTCGGGGTACAGGATATAGCCTGGAGAGGGGGAAGGGTGGCTGAGTGGTTAGCCTAATCACCTTCCAGCAGAAAACCGGTTTCAATCCCCGGCCGAGTCAGTCCCCCCTCCCTTTTTTTCGCATGTGAAAATCGTGCCCGACGATGCCGCTATTCGGCGGGTTTTCTCGGGGATCTCCAGTTTTCCCCACCCTTTCATTCCGGCGCTGCTCCGTACTACAATCACCTTCGTCCGCTCTGAAGACTTCGCGTTTAATAGCCACCCAAATTTATTCACTCACTCGAGGTACATGGGGAACCTTAAAGATCGGGCCAGCGAAGCAGACAGTGTAGTTTTGGAGGATTTTGCCACCTTAAGTGCCAGGTGTGTGGAGACAGAGGAGACGACGAGCCAGTAGAGCGTCGAGTGGCGACGAGAATGACCAGCGGGAGTGAAGTCTGCNTGGAGGATTTTGCCACCTTAAGTGCCAGGTGTGTGGAGACAGAGGAGACGACGAGCCAGTAGAGCGTCGAGTGGCGACGAGAATGACCAGCGGGAGTGAAGTCTGCGGACTGCGAGCATCGGTACAGTGAAGGGTGAGACTGACGAGTGGGACTATAGTACTTGATGTGTGAGTGACAGACATTTGGAATAATGGCAACAGACAGATTNAGTGAGACTGACGAGTGGGACTATAGTACTTGATGTGTGAGTGACAGACATTTGGAATGATGGCAACAGACAGATTGAATGTGTGTAAATAATGAGCGTAATTTAGTGACTGTAACCAACATCGATACATCGATAAGGACTTAAATTATAATTGAAATATACATAAAATATTGCGCTCACTGAGAATAACAATAGTGGAGATAGGCGGTTTAATGTCGTAAATAATAGCTGTTTAAATAAATTTAAAAAAATAAATTATTTTCAATATTTTTATTATGACCTCTATGCCTCATGAACTCCGATACTTTCCTCTGGAATCTCGTAACAGCATAATGAAAGCCAGGAAATAGTGAACTTTTCCCGAGATAGGCCATCGTTTCTTGTAATACTAGCGATATAATGCTAGAGGAGCTTCATATCTATATCGTTAAATTTTAACATTCAATCTTTCACTAAATTTACTTTGTATTTTAACAGGAATCAAGATAATACTTTTTCATTAAAAAAAATTGAAATGATGGCAATGGGAAAATTTGGATTCATTTAATTATAAAAATCCAAGCGTCTAACATATTAGGTGATAATTGCCTTGAGATTTAGAACAGTGTAGGTATAACATGGTAAGTTACTAAGCAACTGCTCGGAAAATTACAGGAATCTGCCAGTACTTAAAAAAATAAAATCGAGAGATCCCTAGAATTCATATTTATTGAACGTCACCAGAAATATGAGGGTATTGCCACCATAATAATGTATTATGAATAAATGTAAAAAATTGAAAAGCCAGCTTCATTATTTGAGTTTTAGCTCGCCGTTACACGGGTCACGTCCGTTCGCTGCCGCTTCATGCGGGAATTAAAAATAAATAAGCAGCCTACGCACCCAATAACCGAAGTATTCACTGGAAGTAGTGGATTTAAAAAAAAACCGCAGATCGAAGTGACTGTTAATTCCGAGTATTTTTTTATTTTATTTTTGCGATTACATTTTATTTCTAGGTGAAGGTTCCCACGGAAAGTATCGTCCGTTTATGTTGGATTCACAAAAGTGCGAAAAGCGTGATGTCACAAGGGTATTCTCCTTTATTCTGAACGGTCANGTCCGTTTATGTTGGATTCACAAAAGTGCGAAAAGCGTGATGTCACAAGGGTATTCTCCTTTATTCTGAACGGTCACGTTAGGCAGGCGCTAAGATGGCCAACATAGATCAAGTTATATTCTCGTTTTTTGGCATTGGATATGTAATCTGTTTCTAAATATTCTATATACATTCACGTTTGCTTCCAACTTTTCTGAAGCCCTGCAAAATTTGCAAACTATGACTCTGCCGTCCTCTTCGCCATCAGTAGTGATGCCTAAGTTATGAGTTTGGCCACTATACATTAAACAGTTCGGAAATGACAGCCAACTATGCTTATAAGTGGATGAAGGCATGCTTGTCCCTTGCGGCCTTTGTCGTCGTCGGAGGTGATGTTTATGTTATGCATTTGGTGACTGTAGCTTCGGTGGATGGGAAATGGTGGCCAACTATGCTTATAAGAGGGTTTAAAGTATACTTGACCTTATCACTCTGTTGGCTAACTATGCTTACAAGACGTCTTAAGGCATAATTGACTAACCAACCTGATCGACGTCAGGGACGATGCCTATGATTTTAATTTGGCCATTAAATAGTTCAGAAATTATTGCTAACTATGACTAGGGGCAGTGATATTTCGCGAAAAGATTTAAAGACAAGATACAGTCCAAAGCACTGTAGGGTCGTCCAGCTTCTTAGATTGGCTAAGAAAAGTTCTGACCCGTGTTAACCGTTTGCGTACGAATCACGAAGGTTCACTGTCGGAGTTACTTAGTCCTGAGTGGCTTGGCCAAAGACGGACACGGCACCAGCAGCCAATGGAGGCATAACAACAGCTGAGGTGTGTGTATAGTATTGAAGTCTACTGTGCGCTCAGATTTAAAAGCGAAAAGTCACTGGCCCTACACGTCGTCAATAAGCAAAATAAAACTGCTGGTACGTCCATAGGATGTTGAAATCTAGCACGTGCGGAAATCTTCACTCTTCACTTACTCGAGTGTCCCTACGAATATCCCAAACATAGAGCATAAAAAGTATATCTATAACGGTGATTTGCCTGTTTTTCAACGCTCAGAATATTAGGCACAAGTAAAACTCGGCAAAAAAAAAAAAAAATTCTCTGCCACTGAAAGAAAAACTTGGTTGGATTTTATTTTGTTGTTTTGGTAAAGCGTCCCGAGATCTCAAAGGAACTTTACAGCATGCGTAGGGGCAGTGAAATTCGCGTAAAAAATCGGAGCACACAGTAGACTTTAATACCATATACACACCTCAGCTGTTGTAATACCTCCATTGGTTGCTGGTGCCGTGTCCGTCTTTGACCAAGCCACTCAGGACTAAGTAACTCCGACAGTGAACCTTCGTGATTCGTACGCAAACGGTTAACACGGGTCAGAACATTTTTTTTAGCCCATCAAAGAAGCTGGACGACCCTACAGTGCTTTGGACTGTATCTTGTCTCCAAATATTTTCGCGGAATATCACTGCCCCTACCTATTACATATTAAAATATATTTTATTGGGAGACTTTCAAACTCTGCGTTCCTGTAGCTAAGAGCTAACCAATAATAAATTTATTCAATGTAGAAAGCATGTAAAATGTGGCGACTGGCGATAACCAATAGGATAGAGGTGTGAAAAAGCAGAGACCAACATAAATGGCGTTGCTACAATTGGATATGTGATATAATTATAGAGTGTCTTGAAAACCGGTAAATATGTACAGAGTACAATGATTAATGTTCAGTTTTGAAATTCACGTAAAATTCAATACAAGTTTCCGTTATTTAGTCAAGTACCGTACGCTATAAACTTTCATTNTAGTTTTGAAATTCACGTAAAATTCAATACAAGTTTCCGTTATTTAGTCAAGTACCGTACGCTATAAACTTTCATTGTTTTACGTCAAAGTCAATGAACTTCAGTAATGCGCGCTGCTCTTAAGTGCGCACACAAGAACACAAATTAAATAGAAGCTCTAAACGAAGCGAATGGAACTCGCAACCTCTCATTTAAACGTGACTCAATGTTCGGAAGCATCACAGGCGAAAACTACTCATCACAGTTTTGTTATAAAAATATCTACACAATAAAAAAACCGACGGAAATTACTGATATAAAAACTAATGCAATTAATTTATTTTTAGTTTTATTAACGCCGATTTTTTTTTTAGGTGTCATAATTTCACACCAAGAAAAGTGGTGCGTGACGCAATTCAAAGAGGATGTTAAGAGTCAAATGGGAACTACGGAGAAATGTGGCGTGTTCTTAACACGCGGCGATGTAACTATGGTTTAAATGCTTGTAATAAAAGGAGCTTCCCACGCTAATAGGAAGCCTGACGATGTAAGCCCTCGCTCGTTTGTTTTCGTTAGCGTTATCGTTTGGGTGATGAGCATGGGAGGAAGTGGAAGGCGATCTGCATGCTGGGGTGTGAGGAGGATGTTGAGGGGGAAGGGGGTCAGAATTGATACGTCGACCACGTTACGTTAAAGTCAGATAATCGGAGTTAATCTCGCCGGTGGCGGATAACGGCCACACAGGGAGGCGACAAAAAAAAACCTAGTAGAGGGACAAAGGGGGTTAGCGTCCAAACGTCAGCAGTCGATACGGGCTCCGTCACGGGGACTAGTAGGGGCGAGGGGGCAGAGGATATAGGTGAACAGGAAAAAGGGAGGGCGGATACTATAGCTGGCTATCGCCCGGGTCACATCGAATAATTTCTCCCTCCCTTTTCCCCACGGGCAGTACACAATTTTTTTGTGATGAACCACTGAACCGATGCGTAGCTCAGCGGGAAACACGCCGTAATAAACCGAGGCGCATGTAAATATTGGCGATCTGTGTGTCCAGGCCGAATACATACAAAGGGGATGGGGGGTATCCAGCCAAAGAAACGTCTCTTAACAACCTAAAGAATTAAGTTATAGTTTATTTAAAAAAAGAAGCTATTACCAATAATTTTTTCATTTTCTTTTGAAAAGATTATTAAAGAATTTTTGAAGTCAGGTTTAGATTCTGTAGGACTTTTAATAATTTTTTTTTGCATCTTATCATTTTGTTAATGGTGGAGTCATTAAGGCCATTACAAGTTGAATCGACCATTGCATGTATCAAGGAACAATCATTACATTTACCTNAATGGTGGAGTCATTAAGGCCATTACAAGTTGAATCGACCATTGCATGTATCAAGGAACAATCATTACATTTACCTAAAGTGATTTCAGAAAGAAAAAAAACATTGAAATTCGAAATCAGAATGCTCGGACCGGAAGCCGAAACCGAGCCCCATGGAATGCGAATCCAGCGTATTACCACGAAATAGTGAAANACCTAAAGTGATTTCAGAAAGAAAAAAAACATTGAAATTCGAAATCAGAATGCTCGGACCGGAAGCCGAAACCGAGCCCCATGGAATGCGAATCCAGCGTATTACCACGAAATAGTGAAACACACATAAATGAAATTGCACGGCATTTCCTTTGACGCAGGCATGCTCATTCGCTAATTGGCTGTGCGAGGCTTTGGAAGATCGCCGTGTGTCTTATTGGCACCTGTGTTCTCTGGAAGAGCCCTCATTGGTTGGATTGCTGCCGGGTATGTAAGTTACTAGGTACTGATTGGCGGAAGGTGTTTCGTCATGTTGGCCGGTGATGCCATTTTGATGGCGAGTGCTGCGGAGTTCGCGGTACAAATTGCTGTTTTGCTTGTGCCTTTTTAATTGTTCTGAGGACTTACCGCTGCTGCATAACGCTCGGCATATTGTAATGTGCTACGCAACAGTCCTGCACCAGAATCTACTCGACTACACGACCAAGCCAAGTGTGTAGTCGGACAGGGGGAAAACTCGAGATCTAGATTAGCTTATGGGAGGGGAAGATTAACAGCAAGTACTGACAATCCGATACTGTTACCTTTCTGCACGAGCGCGTGCATACCTGTCACTGTCGACATGGGGCAGCGGTGGCGTAGTGGCCAGGGCGCTCGCCTCCCACCACGGCAATCCGGGTTCGATCCCCGGCGGGTTCACTCCCGGATTTTCGCATGTGGGAATCGTGCTGGACGGTGCCGCTTGCCGGCGGGTTTTCTCTGGGTACTCCCGTTTCCCCCGCCCCTGCATTCCAGCGCCGCTCCATTCTAGGGTCTCATTTCATGTCATGCCCGGGGATGACGGTCACCTACGGGTCCCAGCTGGGAAGACCGTCACTCGGAGGGTGTTGCCTTGCCCTGGGTGCACTCCCCGCACGCCATTATTATTACCTGTCGACATGAATTTAGGTAAATACCAGACACCAGCCCACATGGGAGCGTCAACACGGCAATGCGAATTAGTCGGCGCTGTGTCACAACTTACGGTCCCTGCGATACCTGGCGCTCGCCGAGTTCTATATCTTATCCTGGACGAGGAAGATGTAAGTACGAGTAGGGGGAAGGGACACGACGGCGTGACCTTGTGTACTTCACATGATTTCCGGTTGAACACTTGGCTAGGTCGAGTTGTGCATGATAGTGTCATTGATGAAATTGTAAACAGTCCCTAATCGGATGCATTTTGCCGTGGAACAGGCCATACTCTGATTGGTTCTCCAGTTCTGTGTGCTGCTTCCTATTGGTTGAGCTGATGTCGGGAATTTTTGTCTCCGGACGCTGATCGGCGGTGACCTCACGTCATGTTGTTTGGAGGAGGACATTTTGTAAATTCGCACAAATAAGTTATGGGTAGAGACCTGAATAATTCGCGGATTCATTTCGGGAGAAGCTAGAATTCAAAATAAGTGTGTTTATATATCTGTAGCCATTGGTCCACATGGTGCATGACACCTCATGGAGAACGGTGGCCTAATCGTCACCATCCACTGTGACAGGAGAACCCCAATGTGCAGTTAACATCGGCAGACTGGGTAATTGGTACACAGGTAATTGAATTCGCGAATTTTTCAGGTCTCTAGCTATGGGAACCTCGGTCCCTGGTCTCGTGACAGCACTTCTTCCAAGGTCATATGAGAGACCGGGAGCAGATTTTTCTGTGGCGGTCCGAGTTTGGAACACGTGTGCCATTTTCTTATCAACTGTAATGTTTTGTTTTACGTTACCACGGAAGTACATTTACACAGTTTTATTATGATATGTCCAAATGTGGATGATCAGTCCAAATTTTGTGATATCATTGGTTACGGAGAATGGGGCGAAAAATCATAAAACGACGCACGACCCAAAATGATTATAAAGAAAAAGACACGTAACCTTGAAAATTGGGAATAAAAACTAGTCATTTGCAAAATTTCAGAAAATATATATGTGGATGAAACAAAAACAAAATTAAGGGCGTAAGCCCGATATTATATCTGTCATATGCGAACATTTGGATAATGATAACATTTGAAATGGTGCATATCTGGCAGGCAAGGCAAGCTTAGACATCCTTTCAATCCTTACATATTTTCTCGAGAACCGTTTGGCTGAGAGTATTGCATCAAGGCAAAACTGTGTGTTTCTTTAATGTACACATAATTATAACGTCGTAAAAAATCTATAAATACTCACGAGTAACACACTTTAATTTTCAAATGGTGAATTTTTTAAAACTTGAAGTACACAAAAACTAACACAGATGTTGTGTGAATTCACAGAAGGATGTAGGAAATTTACGAAAAGTTCGCTATTGAAAAAAATGACATGACCGTAATTTTACTGAGAGTTCTGGAAACATTTTTTACAGTCACTTTTCCGTAACACTACGCTAACATTTTTTTAACGGCGTATAAGCACGATCCGACATTTACATTCGAACAAACATGTTCCACTTATCTATTGATTACGATGCATTACACCAATTTTCTGCAGGACCGCGAACATGGAGGTCGCAAGTGAAATGTGATGAGCCATCAGACAAAGAAACAAACAAGTAATGGGTTGTTGTAAAATGTTTTGCCGATAATAACTCAAAAACGAAGCATTTTCGGACATATGCTTGCATGTCATTTTTCCCCTTGTTTTGGTGAGAACCCACCTGCAACGTGTATTCAAGCATTTTTGATACGCCCTGTAAGCAACTCAATTCCAGGTCATCTTGAGGGGGGCCACGGTGGTGTAGTGGTTAGACTACTCGTCTCTCTCCTAACCGAACAAGGATCTATTCCTGGACGGATAGCCCCCCGGATTTTCGCATTTGGGAATCGTGCCGGACGATGCCGCTGGTCAGCCTGTTTTCTCGGGGATATCCTGATTCCCCCGCGCTTACATTCCGGCACTGCTCCATGCTCACCTCACTTCAAACTCATCGTCTCTCAAAACCTTGCTCTTGAGAGCCGCTCTAATCTCCCCGCTCAAAATGCTAAGTACTCTGTGTTCTAATCATGACGCACATTGGCAATCCAGCATTGTAAATATGAAGATTCAGGTAGTGAGTGGTTTTTGGAGTGATCTGGAAAATGGGGGTGGAGGTAGAGAAACACTATAAATTCGAAATGCGATGGAGTAGTGCTTCAGCGCACCGGCCGGCGGTGTGTAAACCCCTGCGCACAGCCCATCAAGGAGCCTCCCTGCAATCGGCAGAGGGTAGTTTTCCTTTTTCGATGTCACAGCTA
>NQII01002712.1:273700-308991 GCA_002778355.1 Clitarchus hookeri | reverse complement strand
TTACTCCCTCTCTCCTCTCCCCGCTGGAACCATCAGTCGACGGCTAATTGAGTGCGGACGGCCAGGGCAGTCGAGCGCAACCCCGAAATAGTGTTCCCACTCATCTGTCCCTTCCACCCTCTTCCCGCACTTTCCCTCCACTGCCCCATAGTCTGCGCCCCCTTTTATGCAATTTTATTAGCTAGTTGTCAGAACGTGGTGGTGATAGTACGGACTAAATTAAACAACAATACGGTGTAGAATCCCACATAAGCCCACTTTAATCCTTTTAGAAGTGTGCACGTATGTATTCGGGACTACGCTTATATGGGAATTTCTTTGCCCATGAAAACAGAAGTCGTACTTTTATAGTTTTAATATATTGCTGGACATTATCGGAAGGTAAGCAAAATAATTACGACTAGCTAACATTTGTTAAAATAAGTGTCCTTTTCAATAACTTCTCAAATGAACACGATGGATTGTAAAACCTGTTACATCTTTCTTGGCAAATTAATTGGTACACAGTCAAACGCGCGATTCCATTGGCCGACGGCCAGCCAATAATAAACGTTGCATAGTACAGTAGGTGTGGCTTGTTTAGCCAGGACCAATAGGACAAAGGCGAGGGGAAATGCAGAGCCCAACACAACTGACATTGCTGTAGTGGAGAATATAGGCAGCTCACTTCAACTTTGTCTTCCGTGCTTGTAAAATTGTAGCGCCTTCAAAGGGTTAATTTACGGTCGCAGGTGTTCCAAACACGCGTGCTGTACTTAAGTCGACACGACATTTGTTTTTTTTGTCACAGCCGACGAGCTGTAGGCTATAAATACTGCAACAGTTATATGAACCAATTACGACGTATGCCAGTAAGAAGGTTTGCGAATCATTTACGCACAGGTAAGATCATGGGTAGGGCCAGTGACTTTTCGCGTAAAAATCGAAGCGCACAGTAGACTTCAATACTATACACACACCTCAGCTGTTGTTATACCTCCATTGGCAGCTGGTGCCGTGTCCGTATTTGACCAAGCCACTCAGGACTAAGTAACTCCGACACTGAACCTTCGTGATTCGTGGGCAAACGGCTAACATGGGTCAGAACATTTTTTGGCCAATGAAAGAAGCTAGACGACCCTATAGTGCTTTGGACTGTATCTTGTCTCGAAATCTTTTCGCGAAATATCACTGCCCCTAATCATTGGTCATTGATAGAGACTTGCAAAATTTGCGTTATTATTTAAGGACAGACTGAACTCAAAGTTACTGTGCGTTTGACCAACTTCAACCACTGGTCAGAGATATGTTTGTCACGCCTCGGAGAACTCTTGAGCCAATAATACAAGTTCAGAGGTGGAGTGGCCAATCTCTTTCAAGGAGATCAAGTAGACACGTGACGTTGATTACAGCGCAGCGGCCAATGAAACCACGAACTGCGGTCACCTGTTTATAAGGCAGTGGAGTCTATCAAGTAACCGAAAGGTAACGTGAGATTTTCACGTCTCTAGTCAGTGAGTAGTACATACAGACATAAAAGTACCTACACGTGCGTAATGTACACAATTGCGCAAACTGGGTCTGAATGGGTTAAGCAATTTCATCGAAGTTTTCTTTCGTTATATGCTGTCACGCATGCAAGAAGTTACCGTCCCATTTATTTGGGCCAATGAGAATTCTGAATCCACAAAGCAGAACGTTTGTGATTGGTTTGGAAAGTACTTAACCGAAACAAATTTTTTTATCATCCGCACATAAATGAATAAACTAGTTATCGGGGTATTTCGGCTCATTAAATTTTCTCTTTTTTTTTGTGTCCCAACACATAGCATTTAAGCTTACCTCTAAGCTTGTACATTTCTTGCCGTGCAAGCTTGTCACATTACTCGTGATTAAAGATCTTAAAAAAAATCGTTTTCAAATGACTGGCATATGCTTGGTCAGTAGCAAACTTTCAGATGGCTTTAATTATGCTTTCATCTTAAAGGAAAGTTCGCAGTAACAATTCTACAAATTAAGTTTGCTACAAGGTTGACGAGTGGAGATTAGTTATCTTTATTAAAGCTTGAGGGCTGGTCATGACAAGCTTGAGCCAAGCTCGAATCAAGCCAATTATGATATCGGTAGGGGCAGTGGTATTTCGCGAAAAAATTTCGGGACAAGATACAGTTCAAAGCACTGCAGGGTCGCCCAGGTTTTTTGTTTGGTTGAAACACGGTGAGGTGCGTGTCAACTCTTTTGCGCACGAATCATGAAGGCTCAGTGTCGGAGTTACGGAATCTTTAGTGGCTCGGTCAAATACGGAAACAACCGCAGCAGTTAATGGTGGCGTGACAACAGGTGAGGTCATATACAGTATTTAAATCTACTCTCTGCTCCGTTTTTCGCGAAAAAAATCACTGGCCCTAGCTATCGTGTATTTTACCGCTCTCAACAATTTCGCTACCAGTGAAAAATATCATAGTCATGTTGTGTAGTCATCACATATATGGTTGGGGCGGTACTTGTATTCATGGTAACACTTCCGCGAGTTCATTTGAGGACAAGCTAGCCTACAAACACCTGTACATTTGACTTTCTTTGCAATTGGTTCGCAGTTTGTAAGCTACACCCTGGACGAGCCAATAACTACCCTGCAAGAAAATGATGACCGAATTTGCTGTTACCTGATCTGGGATTAAACGGGAGCGACAGCCAATAAACAATCAACTGAGCCCCGAGTACATAAATGNTTTGCTGTTACCTGATCTGGGATTAAACGGGAGCGACAGCCAATAAACAATCAACTGAGCCCCGAGTACATAAATGTTTGTGGAGTCTAGCTTGTTGCCAAATTAATCCGCGAAATTACCGGGTCTCTAGCTATATTCAAACACCTGTTGGCTAAACTATAAAGTGCTTGTTGTACCCGAGACTCGTCTATATGTTCACTTGTTTTCACTACCTGCTGCACCAACGAGTCCCCAGTTTTATTCGGTATCAGGAAGTAATAGGTTCCCCCTTGGTTATTTACTTGCAGGCTTTTATTAGTTCATAGTTTCTGAGAGAGAGAGAGAGAGAGAGAGAGAGAGAGAGAGAGAGAGAGAGTGTGTGTGTGTGTGTGTGTGTGTGTGTGTGTGTGTATGTGTGTGCGTGTTAGAAACTGTACACCAATTGCAAACGTAAGTAAATCTTGTACGTTCTTGTAGTCAAACTTGACTTTAAATTAATGTGGAAAAATTTCTGCCCCCTATATTTATTTCCAAATCATATAAGTTGCCTAAGCCGGAATTTTCAAGGAACCTCAACTGATTAAAAAAAATAAAGAATAAGAAAAATAAATGAATAAAATACGACGACCGCTTCGCGGAGCTACAGGAATGTTTTGTCCGTGAACGCGTTAAAGATGGGAATCGACATCCTTTAAGAAAATCCGGATTCGAATAAAAAAATGGCGGATTTATAACGTTAATCGTTAGTAAACGGCAGAGGACTGAGAAATTCGTGAGTTAAATGACCTGCAGGCTAGATGAAGGTATATATTGGTATATAGGTATATATATGCAGGCTATATGACGATATTAACTACACATTGGCTGTCTGCTGTCACAGTAGAAGGCGACGACGATTGGGCCAGCGTTCTCCAGGAGTATGCCAAACACCGTGTGGATCAATGGCTGAAGTTATATAAACACACGTATTTTGAATTCTAGCTCGTCTCAAAGCTAATCCACGAATTCTTCAGGTCTCTGGTAAACGGATCAGTCCGGAGGCTCCTCACAAACGAAAATGATTTTTCGATGTCAAGTTTCGCCTAACAAGTCAGTGCATATCACACAGCAAAAAATGAATGAAGTCTACGTATATTAGGATAGTTTCGAAAGCTTTTGTCCATGGGGCGGTAATTGAATGCGAAGTGTTTGAAACATTTTATAATTAAGCGTAAAGGCTGTTCACGTTAAAGGGAGTACTTTTGAAATCAACCTTATAAAAAAAGTCAGTGCCCCTACCTGCATATATTTTAACGGGTGCACTAAGCGACATGTGCCCAGTAAAGTTGGTAACGATAGATGGGAAGTAGTTCCATATCTTAACGTCGAATAAAAAGTGTTAGGTAACAATTTATTATAATTAAAAATGATTTCTTTCTTTTTCTGTTTTTTTAATGCATCGAAGCGTAAAAATGAGCAGATTTGTAAAATACATATTTTTCTAATAATTTCACAGTTTCACTTAACCGACGCATGAATAAAGCGACGAGGCCGATGACAGTGTTAATCTTACGTAAGACGGAAGAATACACTAACGTGCATACAAGTAGATCTTAGGCAGGGCTTCCAGAATTTCTCATTTTACCGTGGAATAGCCTATACGCTCGCATTGGCGTTGGGTTTCACGTGACGAATGCATGCTTAGAAGAACGTCGTTCAAACTGGCAATATGCACGGCCGCCTGTTTTCCGCGGAAAGATTCCACGACCAGTACTCCTAAACACTTTAGTTTAGAACCGATATCGCGGTTGGATGATGTTTAACTCACACGCGTTTTAGGTGTCTGCCAGCCAATCACGGACGTTCAGTGTCAGGGTAACTTTATATTCTGATTGGCCAAGTCGAGTTGAAAATGTCTTCCCCACACAGACACGTGGCCAATAGTCAAGGAAAATTTGCAAGCTTGCAAGTAAGCATTTGAAGTCTAGCTTAAGCTTAGTCATATACAAATATGTATTTCCACCTTCCACCACGAAAACACTAAAACGTTTGTTAGTTTTCAAAACTGTGCGTTCATGACTGCAGCTTTATTGGTGTTATTGTCTGTCGTCTGTATGACAAGTTGTTTCCCCAGTTGACTGGGCTAGAGAGAATTCTAACACTCCAAAAGTGAATTCCCGTGATTCGCCTGCAAAGAATTCCGAGCGTTAAAAAAAAATTATCATTAGCGTACCGCAGAAATTGTAGACAGATACAGTATAATTAGGGCCAGTGACTTTCCGCGTAAAAATCGGAGCACACAGCAGACTTCAATACTATATAAACACATCATCTGTTGTTATACCTCCATTGGCCGCTGGTGCCGTGTCCGTCTTTGACCAAGCCACTCAGGACCAAGTAACTCCGACACTGAACCTTCGTGATTCGTGCTCAAACGGTTAACACGGACCAGAACATTTTATAGCCAATCAAAGAAGATGGACAACCTTACAGTGCTTTGAATTGTATCTTGTCTCGAAATCTTTTCTCGAAATATCACTGCCCCTAAGTATAATAACAAACATCTTACCCGAAACAATCACATGTGTAAGAATCGCCAAGCGTATTTTTGATCATAGCGATTGTTATAGTTATATCAGCTGTGTTTTTGGACTTTTCGTATCATCATCGTTACGGACCGCTGATATGGGAAAGTTTAAATTGTGTTGCGTTTCAAGCCGTTGCTATCACACAAGTTACCAATCATTGGTAAATTTGTGGAAATGGGTTACTAGAGCAATCTGTGTCCTTTCACAGTTTTTATTGGCTCAGTTTTCACTATGTCTTATGGTTCTGCCTGCAGCTATTTTGCGTATTTGATTCATCCATTTCTCGTTATAACTTACATTTAAGTTGGTTTAACGAAATTTTTCTCGCGAGACACCATAAATAATAGCTTCTCAAACTTTATCAACACTCTAAACCTGAAACATAGAGAATTGAGCCAAATCAGTGAGAACCTGTGAAAATTGAGCTACAGATAATTAGTGCCAGATAACTAATTAATATGATGGCTGAATTTCACTGATTTATTTGTGATTCTCACTGAATGTCGAGAATTCCACTACCGTAAGTCACTTACTCGTTCTCAGTTCAATTGCTTGATTTGCCAGTCAACAGTTAGCTAATCAACTGACCATCAGTGAACGTTATTTCACTAATTGATATAACTGATTTAGCTTAGAGTAAAGTTATTACGTTTAACCTGTATATATAAATCTTTAAGTAGTAGCAGTTGGGAAGGAGTAAATTGTTATTACTTGCGGGTGACTACAGCAGTTAAACTAGCCACTGTAGTCAAGAAATGCCACTTCAGTAAATGTACAAAGGATCGTCCTGTGTTCTGTCGTTCCATAAAATTCATTACAAAATATACAAAGCAGATTTTTGCGAGAATTCTACAGATCCAAGCTGGTAGGGACTGATTATCCTTAAGGCCGAATCTTGCTCACTCATCACTTGCCTCATCGCCTTTATGCACAAGGTTGGCACAACTGGTGTGAAGTCTTTCCGTCGGAAACTTGCTTGAACGTGATTATAAGTTGTGACCCTATATGTTTATGGCACGCTAATAAAGATGAAGAGTGGCTAAAGATTACTCTCAAGTTACTGTTTAAATAATATTAGCAGCTAAAACTAATTCTGAAAAAAAAAAAAAAAAAAAAAAAAAAAAATTAGCAATTTTTTTGCAAAAAAAAAAAAATCCTCGGAGCTGAAATTGAGAACTTGAAACTTGTCTTTAAGCACGGGGCTTTTCGTTTGGTGTTTAGACGCCACTATAAAACATCGAACAGTTTTTGAATAGCGTGTTTTCTGCCAAACGGCATACAACGCGCTTCATGCGCCAGTCAGATGGAGCCCTAATATTCGCGGATTCCGCTGTAACTAATGCTCCCAGTATGATCGGAGGAGGGGAGGGGAGAAATTTATCAAGACC
Organism: Clitarchus hookeri; assembly: GCA_002778355.1. Taxonomy (NCBI): domain Eukaryota; kingdom Metazoa; phylum Arthropoda; class Insecta; order Phasmatodea; family Phasmatidae; genus Clitarchus; species Clitarchus hookeri. Next base: position 302,346 of record NQII01002712.1, on the reverse strand, counting down.
TTGAATTGAAGAATTGAAGAATTCGCGAATTCATTTTGGGACAAGCTAGAATTCAAAACACGTGTGTTTGTTTATATAACATTAGACATTGGTGCACACGCTATTTGACACTTCCTGGAGAACGCTGACCCAATCGTCGCCTTCCTCTGCGACAGTAGACGACCAATGCGCTGTTGATGCCTGCATATTTGTACATAATGCTGCAGAGTCTAGCCTGCCGGTCACTGAACTCGCGAATTCTTCAGGTCTCTAGTAATAGACANGTTTGTACATAATGCTGCAGAGTCTAGCCTGCCGGTCACTGAACTCGCGAATTCTTCAGGTCTCTAGTAATAGACAAACTGCTGTTGGGTGCTTATAGTGTTGAAGTCTACCGCGTACTCATATTTTTCACGGACAAATCACTAGCTCTACTTATTTACTTTGTGGTGTAACAATCACCTGCAGAGTGGAAGAGGTAAATGGTTTTGGATACGGAGTACCTCGAGAAACATCCCACGGCAGCGTCCGTCATGTTTCCCACGCGTGAGGATTCGGGTTTGACCCCGCCGAGAATCGANATTACAACCGAAGCTGTTGCTCCGGATCCTACCTCCGTAATGCAGTTGGTTGCACGCCTACGGTACATGTATTTGTCGGCAGAACGCGTAAGAAACGAACCGCATCTATGAAGAGCCGAAGATGCACGAATGTTTCCGAGGAAGCAAGCAGAAGCGACGGACGACCCATGAAGGCGGGCGCAACAAACTCGACTGCAGTTACCAGGAGAACATCATTAAGAAGGAGGTACCGTGCCGGCCGCGACTGTCGTAACCTCCACGCATGTTATATGCTCCTAATACCACCCGGCCAGAAAATCGCACCGCGCATAGCTTTTCCGCGAGGGCGAACGCAAGTAAACTCGGACTGCAGCTACCAGGAGCACATCACTGTGAAGGAGGTGCCACCCGGCGGCGACTGTCGTAACCTCCAGACACCTCCGCGCGGGTTATGTGCTCCTAATACAACCAGTCGAAAAAATCGCGCCGCGCATCGCTTTCCGGGATGTCGAGCGGGTAAAGGTAAACAAGGGGCGCACGCCACAGCCAAACAAGAGAGAATGAAGTATTAAAAACTGGTTTTGGAACGAGTATAACGTAAATACTGTAAGTAGCAAGCTGTGTTTACTAGTAAATCCGGAATCACATGTTTTATGTTCATAAAATGCAATTTGTTCATTAGTAAAGAGTAGAAAATGGCGATTGAATCAATCAAACAAGGGAAGTGAATGAAAAATGTGCACGTTCTGGTTAAAGTTTTATATAATCTAACTTGTAAATAAAAAAAATTATCACTTATCATTTTTAATTTTTCGCCTGTGCCTTTAACTAATGAACAATTTTATGAACAATGAAACATGTGATTCCGGAAACCATCAAAACGCCGAGCTGCTGATAATTAAGGCGCACCTCCTAAATGCCTTATGAATCTCATTGAAAACAATTGTGTCTATTCTAATTAAAAAAAACACTATAAAAGTTTTTAATGTATTTTTTTTTCGGGAAACAAATGAAAGTCAATATTTTGTTGTGGACTCAAAAATTTGGTTACTGAAATGTGGTCGTTGAAATAGGTGTCGAAGTCAGCGAAAATCGCTGTAATTATAAAAACAATTCTTAACCCTAGCGATAAAGCTGTATGTCAATTTACTGAGCAGATTGCTGTATTAAATACCTATATATAGTCAGTGTTAAAAATTCTGATGAAACAGAACACACGCGTAGATTGTTTATGCTGTTTACTACGGAGGTCCCTAAAGTGAAACTGCAAAAATTGGATATTAATCACATTTACTTTTAAAGTGATGTTATAAACAAAATTCATACTANCGAGCTGCTGATAATTAAGGCGCACCTCCTAAATGCCTTATGAATCTCATTGAAAACAATTGTGTCTATTCTAATTTAAAAAAACACTATAAAAGTTTTTAATGTTTTTTTTTTTCGGGAAACAAATGAAAGTCAATATTTTGTTGTGGACTCAAAAATTTGGTTACTGAAATGTGGTCGTTGAAATAGGTGTCGAAGTCAGCGAAAATCGCTGTAATTATAAAAACAATTCTTAACCCTAGCGATAAAGCTGTATGTAAATTTACTGAGCAGATTGCTGTATTAAATACCTATATATAGTCAGCGTTTAAAATTCTGATGAAACAGAACACACGCGAAGATTGTTTATGCTGTTTACTACGGAGGTCGCTAAAGTGAAACTGCAAAAATTGGATATTAAACACATGTATTTTAAAGTGATGTTATAAACAAAATTCATCCTAAAATTAATTTATTTGTCATATTCTATGCAAAAAATTCTTACTACACACGCGCATGCGCACACCGATTCCTACNACTAAAATTAATTTATTTGTCATATTCTATGCAAAAAATTCTTACTACACACGCGCATGCGCACACCGATTCCTACCAAATTTGGCAAACAAAAAATACCACGGTACGCCGAGTAAACTGATAAGTGGGTCGGACACTTACTTTCATAAATGATGGGAATATGAATACATATCTTATTTTAACACGCATGTTCCTTTTTTCTAAGTCCTAAGCTGTGCTCGAACTGACCATTTAGTATATTAGTATTTTTGTAATTAGTAGGATTAAATTTGGTTACAATTAACATTTTGGGTGCTACCGACGTAATAATTACGTCGCCTGGATTAAACCGAGTTTTAAGGAGTTTGCCTTAACATTGTGACTTCTGTATTGTTTGAAGATACGGGCGAAGAAATATTACTTCACCAGCAGTTTTCATAGAGTTCCCTGCGATGTACTATTACGTCAACAACACTCAGAAATGTAAATTTCTCAAATGAACCGAATGGATTGTACATTATTATAGGTAGGAAAGAACATTTTATTTGGCCGGTTCCAAGTCGGCATTCTATTGGNAACCGAATGGATTGTACATTATTATAGGTAGGAAAGAACATTTTATTTGGCCGGTTCCAAGTCGGCATTCTATTGGTAGAGAGCCGGCCAGTAATGAACATTGCACAGTGCAGTAAGCGCGTCAGAAGCCGTGTGAACCAATAGGAGGATAGTAACTTGGACTACAGAGACCAACTGAACACTTACAGCTTGTCTTAACTCTCAGTAAACGTGTAGCGCACTCAAAGTGANACACTTACAGCTTGACTTAACTCTCAGTAAACGTGTAGCGCACTCAAAGTGATAAGTTAAGTATGTTAGTAAATTCCGTTACATACTAAAAACAAAATACTAAAATATCAAATACTTCATAATTTTGGCCCACTTATCTGGATCACGTGACCTGTTACTGAACAATAGATAAGTGCCAATTAAAACACGGCCTTAGAGTGGGGCCTAGTTCAACAAATTTACTCGCATACATGTGTAGTGGAAAGTAGGCTAATTAGTTAGTTATATTGGTTACGTCTTGTTGTTATTGGCTCAGAGTTCTCCAGGAAGCGTCAGTTAAATACTGGACCAACAGCAAACGTAAGACGAACGTACGGGCGTTTAGAGTCTAACTCGCCCCTAAATAAATCCGCGAATTTTTTTTATGTATCTTAGTAACCATTGACACTTCCGTGTGTGCATTCGCGTTTTCGACACCACCAGAGCGCAGCACCATAGCGACAACAATGTTGGGTGTATCGGATATGTAGAAGTGACAGTTGAATAAAATGTTCCAGTGAGACGTGAACGTTGCGCTTGTTAATAACAAAGTTATATAAATAGGGGTGGGAGAGAAAGAGAGCGAGAGGAATGAGGGACACACACAAGAAACAGGAATGCTTATACTCTGTAAGTTATTATTGCTATTTGGCAATACAGAAGCTGGTGAGTGACTACAGCTTGTGTACGATATCAATCTAGTCACGTGACAGGCTCCTATATTAGTTTGCGGTGGTTGCCCGCGGTGTTAAAAGTTCTGCACTTTTGAAAATTTCCGTGCATTCGTGGAAAATTGTGCGGAAATGTACAGTTAAGTCACAGAGTAGATAATTAGAGGCCCGGAAATTTTTGCGGATTCATTCGACAACAAGCTAGACTCAACAATCCTTTGAGTACTCGAGCCTCAGTTAGTTGTTCATTGGCTGACGCTCCAGTTTTACCCAGGGAAAGCAGCACGGGATGCAGTTCTTGCTGCCTTGCAGATTTTTTTTAACTAACTACTCTAAAACTAAGTGTTATGTGAGCCCGCGGTACGGACGGGAGTTAAGTGCGTCTCAGGACTAAGCCCCAAACGCCTACAAGGAAGGGAGTATCATGCAAGGAGACATGCCTCACGGCAAAGAGGGATTGGGCTGCCATGGCCAGANTGTACAGTTAAGTCACAGAGTAGATAATTAGAGGCCCGGAAATTTTTGCGGATTCATTCGACAACAAGCTAGACTCGACGATCCTTTGAGTACTCGAGCCTCAGTTAGTTGTTCATTGGCTGACGCTCCAGTTTTACCCAGGGAAAGCAGCACAGGATGCAGTTATTGCTGCCTTGCAGGTTTTTTTTAACTAACTACTCTAAAACTAAGTGTTATGTGAGCCCGCGGTAGGGACGGGAGTTAAGTGCGTCTCAGGGCTAAGCCCCAAACGCCTACAAGGAAGGGAGTACCATGCAAGGAGACATGCCTCACGGCAAAGAGGGATTGGGCTGCCATGGCCAGATTGTGGCCATTACAGCCTCTCTAAGTGTACTTATAGCTAAACTATATTTAGAAGAGAAAGGGAAAAACCGGCATAGTCACCATAAAAACCCTTTCGATAGGAAAGAATAAAAAAAATTGCTTCATGCATTATCATGTTTACAGAAAATGCTACAGGAGGCAGAGGACAGGAATCATGCTCTTTATTATGATAGGATAAAAGTGCTAGTAGAAAGGGGGCGGGTATTGCAGGTTGTATTGTGGCTCATGTTAGTCGAGGGCGCAGCTCACAAACTGCAATCCAATTGGAACGAAAGTCAAATGTACACGTCTAGTTCAGGTTGCCCCTCAAATGAATTCCACGAAATCTCAGAGTCTCTATAGATAAACCACACAGAAACAAAATGTTGTGGCGGTTCTTTTGACGTAGGCGCAACCCATTCTGTAATTGCGTATGCAAAGATGTCAAAGCTGGCCATACGTTTGATTGGCTGCAGCGTGCTGCGAGACTTTCCTTATTGGATGTGCTGTCGGCTGGCAAGTAGACTTAGCTTACCAGACGCTGACTGGCGAACGGCGGGGGCCGCGGTGGCCGAGCGGCTAGACTGCTCACTTCCCACCGAGGCGAACCTGGCTCAATCCCCTGCCGGGGTGGCTCCTAAATTTTCGCGGGTGGGAATCGTGCGGGGTTTTCTCAGGGGATCTCCCGTATCCCCCCGCCCGTGCGTTCCTACGCTGCTCCATTATCACCTCGTTTCACCCTCGTCGACTCTCATGTTGTTGGTTAGTTACGCCATGTTGGTGGCACGTGCCGCTGGAGTTCCGCAGAATAAGTGGTTATTTCAACACTCTATTCTTAAGTACTCTGTGGTAAAGGGCACTGCATAACTTTGTTACGCGTTCTTTGCATGAGGCGGAGGAACAGCTTTGAAGTAGACCTTCAGTAGCGGATTACGGAAAGTCGGAACTAACCATGAATGGACTATAGTTAGGGGCAGTGATATGTCGCGAAAATATTTCGAGACAAGATACAGTCCAAAGCACTGTAGGGTCATCCAGCTTCTTTGATTGGCTAAAAATTGTTCTGGCCCGTGTTAACCTTTTGCGCACGAATCACGAAGGTTCAGTGTCGGAGTTAATTAGTCCTGTGTGGCTTAGTCAAAGACGGACACGGCACCAGCAGCCAATGGAGGTATAACAACAGCTGAGGTGTGTATATAGTATNATTACGGAAAGTCGGAACTAACCATGAATGGACTATAGTTAGGGGCAGTGATATGTCGCGAAAATATTTCGAGACAGGATACAGTCCAAAGCACTGTAGGGTCATCCAGCTTCTTTGATTGGCTAAAAATTGTTCTGGCTCGTGTTAACCTTTTGCGCACGAATCACGAAGGTTCAGTGTCGGAGTTAATTAGTCCTGTGTGGCTTGGTCAAAGACGGACACGGCACCAGCAGCCAATGGAGGTATAACAACAGCTGAGGTGTGTATATAGTATTGAAGTCTACTGTGTGCTCCGATTTTTACGCGAAAAGTCACTGGCCCTATCTATAGTCAGATACACCCGAATTTTGCGAAAACATTTCCGCGCATGCTGTATTTCAATACCCCACGGGCGTGCCAGCAGTTCTCGTTTGCTTATTGGCCGCGTGTCTTTGTGAGAGGACGTTTTCTTACTTGACTGGCCAATAAGAATTAGGTAACTCCGATAACGCACGCATGTGATTTGCGTGCAGATACCTAAGACCTAGGTCATCCATTAACGAAAGTGGATCTTGGCTTAACTGTTACGAAACACAATTGGTAGAGAAAAAATTCCGCGAAATTCAGGTGTCCCTAACTTATATATATTCTATCTCGTTGCCNGCTTAACTGTTACGAAACACAATTGGTAGAGAAAAAATTCCGCGAAATTCTGGTGTCCCTAACTTATATATATTCTAGCTCGTTGCCATTTGAATGAGTGAAATTTCCGGATCCCTTTTCATAAGTTTAGCGTGTCGCATAACTGTGATATTCATTGCGTAATACAGATACTGGTTAATGCACATTGATCAGTTAATTTGCTGTATTTGTATGTTTAATGTTCAAAACAGCGGCAATGCCTTGTCGCTGCTAGAATTCGTGGTAAAAGGTGGGCGAAGAGATTTGGGAGGCCCAAACATCCAGGTATTGAGAGCCAATGAGGGTCAATATAGATCAGTATGGAAAAGTGCCTGAAGTAAAGGGCGGGGAAACGGGAGACCCCGAGAAAACCCGCCGACCAGCGGCATCGTCCGACACGATTCCCCGATTCCCACATGCGAAAATCAAGAAGCGATCCCGCCGGAAATCAAAACCCGGTTTGCCGAGGTAGGAGGCGAGTAGTCTAACCACTACACCACCGCGTCCCCTACGGCATAGGCTGTTCGCGGTAATCTGAGTACGTTTAAAAGCCTGGCTTATTATATTATTTTCGTGTCATTTTGCATCCTTTTGACGCATGTAAGATAAACATTGCTATAGGCCTAATTACTTTAGTTATCTGCCATAGATGTGAGTGTAATAAATATAANCATTGCTATAGGCCTAATTACTTTAGTTATCTGCCATCGATATGAGTGTAATAAATATAAATGCGTTTTCATCGGATGTAAATTCATACTCGAACGTGTTTAAAACAAAAGTAGCTGATTTGAGTTGCAATAAATTTGTTTTATTTTGCGGAAATCTAGTAACTTAACGTAAAAACATATGTGCACAAAAGTAAATAAAAGTAATCATCAGTCTGAAACAGTTATTAACACATAAGTAAATAATGAATAAAATAAAACTTTTATCTATTTTATTTGTCCTTTGGTGTTATATTGTACAGTAGGTTTTGTAACAGAATTTTTCTTTGTTTATTTACAGTGGTTTGTGTACATTTTTATTTTATTTTACCGCCACAGTTGTGCTGTCAAAACCTCGTTTTCTTTATGTTTATTTGCCGCAGTTTTGTTATGTAAATAATTTCTATCCTTTATTTATTTCGTTACGTTAAATTACATATTTTCATGAGGTTTGATTTAATTAATAATACTGAACATTGTATTGGAAATGTTACTGCAATGCATGTTGATATTTGACGTCTTACTTTGTCTATGTATGTTAGTCTATTTGTAATTTCTCTGGCGGAAGATTTCAATGTATATATGTATTGATATTTATTAACTGAATTATTGAAAAAGAATTTTCGTCATTGGTGTGGTCTCCATTAAAATGCGCCAATTCACGAGAAAGCCAATGCACCAACTAACAATTTTAATACCACATCTTCGTAATTCCGAAGCAACTTTGTGTTCCAAAGATGGGATTAATGTTGTGTTAAAAGGGGGAACGAAGATTTATCCCTTGAACCAATATTTATTTTGGAATGTCATATTCCAAATTTGAGTGTTCCAGCCCATCTACAAAGGATTACGAAATTGTAACTTTCAACCCGTTATTTTAATTGGGCTGACATATTCAGCTATAATTTTCGATGGCATACCAAGGTCGGTAGCCAATATGTTGGTTTTTAAAAATGGACAACGCATAATTTTATGAACATTATATTGGCGTGAAAAGTACACTTACTGCCCATAATATATCATGTTCTGCCACGGCCAGTTGTAAAAACAGTAACAAGGTAAAAATAAATGTGTTAAATTTTTCAAAACAAAATGCTGAAAGTAAAGTTTTTTTATTTTATTGATTAATACTTGCATGTTAAAGTATGCTGCATGTCAAAAAAATACTTTGANAAAACAGTAACAAGGCAAAAATAAATGTGTTAAATTTTTCAAAACAAAATGCTGAAAGTAAAGTTTTTTTATTTTATCGATTAATACTTGCATGTTAAAGTATGCTGCATGTCAAAAAAATACCTTGCTCAGTATCAGTAGTAATCATTATTTTAATTAAAATCTAATGTTAGCATACCATAGGATATTATTTAAGAAACGGCATTTCAATTTTTCCCATGGTCAGCACTTACCAGATTATGATTTTTTTCGGTGAAATATATTTGTATTGTGAGAACCTAATGGCNATTATTTTAATTAAAATCTAATGTTAGCATACCATAGGATATTATTTAAGAAACGGCATTTCAATTTTTCCCATGGTGAAATATATTTGTATTGTGAGAACCTAATGGTTTTTCCCCCAATTTTTTTTTACTTACTATAATTTTGGATTTCCATCTACCAATGTTCTAAGGTATTGTGTTGTAATTTGACTGTGTTCGTTGCAAGAGAAGAGAGTTACGGTACAGTCAGGTTCAACACGGGAAATTTTATTCTTAAGTATTCAAATTTTCCATGTAATTGTGTTGGAGGTGGTGTTCGTCATTTTGTGTCTTATCCATTCTATCATGTGTATTTGCTTATAATTAGGGCCAGTGATTTTTCACGTAAAAATTTGAGCACATAGTAGACTTCAATACTATATACACTCCTCAGCTGTTGTTATACCTCCATTGGCTGCTGGTGCCGTGTTCCGTCTTTGACTAAGCCACTCAGGACTATGTAACTCCGACACTGAACCTTCGTGATTCGTGCGCAAACGGTTAACACGGACCAGAACATTTTTTTAGCCAATCAAAGAAGCTGAACGACCCTACAGTGCTTTTGAATGTATATTGTCTCGAAATCTTTTCGCGAAATATCACTGCCCCTACTTATAATATATTACTGATATTGTACTTCAAATGTTGTGTAATGTGTTTTAATCTCGTATCTTGTGGTCAGGGTCGTATTTTGATGTTAATGTTTCTTATCTCGAATGATACACAACCCTACCTGCTATGAGATAAATGGCTAAATACAATACTTACAAAACCCCAGCGTTGAGATGTGATACACAATACTTGAGTAACCACAGTTCACTACCTCTGTCCTGTAAAATCTTATATGTGAGAATTACACCGCGACCACACAAAAATACAGTTTCAACCCCTGCATTGACGTACCTTCGACTTGACAGGTTCATTCATAGACTTATTTCTGTTACGACATGCATAGACTACCAAAATCACATAAATTGGAAATCTGTCTAAAACAGTAAAAAAAAAAATATCTCAATTTATGGAGATTATATAAATACTTCATAAAAGCCACTTGATATATTTTTTTTTAACCTGTACCGCGTTTTCCTGGAACAGCTGCAGAAGTTTTGTTGCTGATGAAATGACGTAAGTTGTTTTATTTCAGCAAGGCCCCTAAGTAATTCTTTTGGTTAAAACAGCATGGCGTGCTTTGCCGCTTGTATATTGCTTTGACAGTTTTATGTTCCCGTGTNACTTATTTCTGTTACGACATGCATAGACTACCAAAATCACATAAATTGGAAATCTGTCTAAAACAGTAAAAAAAAATATCTGAATTTATGGAGATTATATAAATACTTCATAAAAGTCACTTGATATATATTTTTTTAACCTGTACCGCGTTTTCCTGGAACAGCTGCAGAAGTTTTGTTGCTGATGAAATGACGTAAGTTGTTTTATTTCAGCAAGGCCCCTACGTAATTCTTTTGGTTAAAACAGCATGGCGTGCTTTGCCGCTTGTATATTGCTTTGACAGTTTTATGTTCCCGTGTNAGTAATTCTTTTGGTTAAAACAGCATGGCGTGCTTTGCCGCTTGTATATTGCTTTGACAGTTTTATGTTCCCGTGTGAGGAACTGCGGGCGTTTTTTTCCTACTTCCCCCTTTCTCCCCTTCTTGATGGAAGCTGCGCTAACCTACGCGTATATTTCACTTTGTTATTTTGCCTCTGCGGTGAAATGTTAGCTCCGTATTTGCCGGAGACAAGAGAAATTCAAACATTCGTTCGGTAACGTGTACACGCTAGATATGATCTTAACTGATCTTAACATCGAGGTATTGAGGGCCAATGAGGGTGAAGCGATGTATAGGGCAGTGCCGGAATGAAAGGGTGGCGGAAACAGGATATCCCCGAGAAAACCCGCCCGCCAGTGGCATCGCCCGGCACGATTCCCGCATGCAAAAATCCGGGAGAGACCGCGCCGGTAATCGAACCCGGTTTGCCTAGTTGGAAGGCGAGTAGTCTAACCACTACACCACCGCGGCCCCAGCGGCGATTTGGGGTAAGTATCTGGGACCCTTATATCCTTGTCCTGCCATAACAGATTGTCCTCCACACCTTCCCCGATCCCTAACCCAATTAACTACATCACGCTGTAAATATTATAAGCTAAATCCGTAAAGATCCTCCTGAGCTAATTAGTTGAGTTATTTAATATACCCTCGACTACTCTTCAAGGACTGAATTATAGTCTTTTTAATGGTGTTCGACCCCAAAAAAATTAATAATTTAATTTTTATACGAAACATTGTTCAACTTGTACACGTTATATGTGATGACATTTTCCTAGAATAAAACATTTGTACACTTTTAATTTTTTGAATAATTTGATGTCAAATTCAAATGTTTTCTAATTTGCTGCAGCAATAATAACAAATACTTACGAAGTTGTACAAATGTAAAAACTTACAACATAAACTAATGCAATGGGTTGCCGTGTGACATATTTGTAATCATCAAATAACAGTTCATACATTAAAAAAAAAGTTTAAAGTATGCAAATTTTTCTTACATTTAACAATTTGGTTATATATATATATATGGCTTGTTATTTGGCGAAGACATATATGTCACACGGTAGCCCATAGCATTAGTTTACTATGTCAATTTTTTCATTTGTACAACATAGTGTTTGTTATTATGACTGCAGCAAAACAGAAAAAAATTTGAATTTGACATAAATTATTTNTCATTTGTACAACATAGTGTTTGTTATTATGACTGCAGCAAAACAGAAAAAAATTTGAATTTGACATAAATTATTTTAAAAAATACGAAGTGTAAAAATTTTTTTATGCAAGGAAAATGCCATCACATATAATGTAAACAAAAATAAAATTATTTATATCGCACACGTACACAATTAACCCTTTGAGGAAGGCACAAATTTACAAGCTCCGAAGACAAAGTTGATGTGCGATGCCTATATTCCCCACTTCAATTAATAACACAAATACTAAGGTTCACTAGGTTATTTGTTAGTTAGTTAATAGCATTTTGACGATGGTTTTTAAACAGGGATGAACTCTTTATATCTTTTAAGTTTGTGAGTAGAGACAGGAAAATTTCGCGAGTTCAATGACGCGTAGGCTAGACACCACAGTCCTGTGTATACTCGAGCCTCATTATGCTTGTTCATTGGCTGCTGCTCCAGAGAGTAGCCAATCACACCTGGCAGTATGGGATTCGCTGCTTGTTCCCTTGCAAGTCTGCTGTTGGCTCAGTTCTCAGTCCAGGGCGTGCTCTGATAAACTGTGATCCAATTACAAAGGTGACTTCAGTGTACACGTGTTTGACGTCTTATATTTTCCTGGAATGAATTNTCATTTGTACAACATAGTGTTTGTTATTATGACTGCAGCAAAACAGAAAAAAATTTGAATTTGACATAAATTATTTAAAAAAATACGAAGTGTAAAAATTTTTTTATGCAAAGAAAATGCCATCACATATAATGTAAACACGTTGAACAATGTTTGGTACAAAAATAAAATTATTTATATCGCACACTTACACAATTAACCCTTTGAGGAAGGACAAATTTACAAGCTCAGAAGAAAAAGTTGATGTGCGATGCCTATATTCCCCACTTCAATTAATAACACAAATACTAAGGTCCACTAGGTTATTTGTTAGTTAGTTAATCGCATTTTGACGATGGTTTTTAAACAGGGATGAACTCTTTATATCTTTTAAGTTTGTGAGTAGAGACAGGAAAATTTCGCGAGTTCAATGACGTGTAGGCTAGACTCCACAGTCCTGTGTATACTCGAGCCTCATTATGCTTGTTCATTGGCTGCTGCTCCAGAGAGTAGCCAATCACACCTGGCAGTATGGGATTCGCTGCTTGTTCCCTTGCAAGTCTGCTGTTGGCTCAGTTCTCAGTCCAGGGCGTGCTCTAATAAACTGTGATCCAATTACAAAGGTGACTTCAGTGTACACGTGTTTGACGTCTTATATTTTCCTGGAATGAATTCGCGTAATTTTTCTGTATCTTTTTGTAAAACAGGGTGTTGTACGTGTTTTTTTAAAAAAATAATTTGTTACACTTCTGACTTTTATTAATGTTGACACAAACTACCTTCATCCATTACTTCTTGACTTATCGTAACGCACGCGTTAACCCGTTCTGTCACAGTGTCTCCAATCATGGACACGTTGCACACTATTGATATTTATGAACGGTGCTGTACACAGCGAGGTATCAGTGTCCAACGCTTTGCGAGAGTCCTTCTTGTGGCTTATCTGATTAGTGGAATTTTCTGCACATCTTTGCTATGGATGGCAAATGACAGCAAAGGTTGTTCACGGTAAAATGAGCGCTTTTGAAATCATCCTTTGAAAAATGTGACTGGGCCCTACCTGCGTATATTTCAACGGGAACACTCGCTGTCACGCGCCCAGTAAAGTTGGCAACGACGAGAAAAAAGTAGTTCCATGAGTTAACGTTAAATTGCAGGTGTGAAGTAAACATTTGTGAATACTGAAGTACTATATTATACGTTAAATTTTTGTAATGCATATAAGTGTAAAAATAAAAGCATTTGTAGAANATTATATATATATATATATAATATATTTGCCCTTGACTGACGCACGAACAAAGTGATGAGGTCCATAGTATCGTTCACTGTACGTATGGCGGAAGAATAGACCATGTGCATACAAGTAGATCTTAAGCACGGCTTTCAAATGTAAAAACGTATAACATCGAGTACGCGGCACGTTGTTTATTGGTTGCAAGAAAAATACTGAACACGAGTACAGCGCTCAGCAAAAAAATGTCTTCATTGAAAGGCTTGAACTCAGAAATTAATGTGTGATCAAACGGGGGTCAAAGAAACGTGAACCTACGGAACGAAGTTCTAGCCCGCTATTAAATGACGGGCAAGCAGTTGCTATTATNGGGGGTCAAAGAAACGTGAACCTACGGAACGAAGTTCTAGCCCGCTATTAAATGACGGGCAAGCAGTTGCTATTATATCAACACAGGGCGATGGCTGGGTAAACACCAAGCCGTCGAAACACAAGTAGAAATAGGAACAAATGATCTCGTTTCGCGGTACGAAACAGTATGGGTGAGCTTTACGTATCGCTGCAGCAGAGGGGAAGTGATNGAACAAATGATCTCGTTTCGCGGTACGAAACAGTATGGGTGAGCTTTACGTATCGCTGCAGCAGAGGGGAAGTGATGGATTGGAACGGAAGCGTTGTTGACGGCGTAAGCCGAGCGTGGGGGGTCCAAAATAGCTTCCTTTTGATAGCCGCGGCAGGCGTTGGGAGGATTCGTCTCGATCAGAAAATTTACGCTAGTCGTTCTCGGCGGATTACCTTCTGCTGATGTCGTGTTCAAGAATACCAGATACACAGGAGTAGCTATCGGCCTGTCTTTCTCCCCTCCTTATACACTGAGAAAAGCGTTTTGTTGAATCAAAAAAAGTTTGTTAATGGTTTCTATGGGAGCTGTGAAATAATGTTTTGTTGAAACCAAATTATTTTGCTTTTCATATTTGGGTGTCCCAAGCAAATACTTGATTGATGCAACTAGATATTTTTTCGGCTCTACGTAAATCAAAAAATTTCTGTCAATATTAAAAAAAAAAAANATATTTGGGTGTCCCAAGCAAATACTTGATTGATGCAACTAGATATTTTTTCGGCTCTACGTAAATCAAAAAATTTCTGTCAATATTAAAAAAAAAAAAAATTCGGAAACCCGACCGAAAATCGAACCTTGTTAATTTATAGAGCTAGTGATTTTTCGTGAAAAAAAATCTGAGCACATCGAATAATTGAATACTCTATAAGCACACACATAAATTTCCGTTTTTAACTGGGCCAATTGGAATTCAACAACTTTGCCATTGAACCAAAGCGATCCGCGTACTGAGAGTAGCATGTTAACGTAGCCAATCGAAAAAGGTAAACAACCAGACACTGTTTTGAAATATAACTTGTCTCTAAATCTTTTCGCGAATTTCCACTGCCCCTTTTCATCTGCGTCCGTGCACTACGCCTTATCAATCTCAGCTAAAGAGACTACAGACGAAGTTGGAATTTTTAAAAATAAAATACGTTTCAATTACTGGACAACGTGAGCACAGAAGTTTTGCTTATTGAAACACGTAGGTGAACAAAATTAATTTTGTTGCTTTTATAGTTTTGTCTACTCAAGAAAATACTTTGATGGGGTAACTAAATATATTTTGCGCCATATTAATCAAATATCTTGTTCGCTGTTCTCTAAGTGTATGGCTGACTTCAATATTTCTCCTGTGTCACACATGATATCCTCCACTCGTCCAGTAAGGTCTAAAGAGGCCTAAAGAGATTTCACGGTGGAAAAATGGGGGGAGGAAAGGTTACGAAAACTACACCTTTTACTGTTGATTAAAATTCTCCAGAACTCTAAGTAAAATTACGGACACAACGCTTTTTTAAAAACGGACTAGCTGTAAATTCCACAGAACTTTCAGTGAATTTATAGCAACTCCCCGCAAAATTGCTAGTTAGTTTTTTTTCTCTACTTACTAATCAATAATGTTATAAAAAAGCACACTTTTTATTATACGAGTGTTTTGCTATAATTTGAAAGCGAACTTTTAAAGCATTGAAACACCCGAGAGGTTTGAACACAAATCAAAGATTTCGGAGTAACGGACTTTTACAACTCACCATTGTAATTTGGTAGTGTATAAATTTGTTATTTACAAAACGTGACATATGCAAAAACTCCTTCAGTTTCTATTAATGTTTGTGTATTTTAAGTGTTGTTAACTATTATAGGTACCTGATGATACTTTTTGATGTTTGAAGGAATACGTCTACGTAGCGTGGATAAACTAACTGCCGCGGAAACGATAATGTTTTGCCACAGTGGTGAAGAAAGTCTCGTGCCTACTCGCCATTGCTCGTTCTTGAAACCCTAAGCTAAAGGAAATAAGCAGACGTTTCGTATTTTTGTACTTATGGACCTCAGCTCCATCTTACGTCATTACTAGGGTCAGTGACTTTGNTAAGCTAAAGGAAATAAGCAGACGTTTCGTATTTTTGTACTTATGGACCTCAGCTCCATCTTACGTCATTACTAGGGACAGTGACTTTGCGCGTAAAAATCAGAGCACACAGTAGACTTCAATACTATATACACACCTCAGTTGTTGTTATACCTCCATTGGCTGCTGGTGACGTGTCCGTCTTAGACCAAGCCACTCAGGACTAAGTAACTCCGACACTGAACCTTCGTGATTCATGCACAAACGGTTAACACGACCCAGAACTTTTTTTTTAGCCAATCAAAGAAGCTGGACGACCCTACAGTGCTTTGGACTGTATCTTGTCTCGAAATATTTTTGCGAAATATCACTGCCCCTAGTCATTACGGATTGCGTTTCCGTACGTTGACTCTACGTTTACGTAAAAATTCCCTTGAATACACGGGTATTTCAATGCCCACATACAAACCCCCATTTCTTTTTAGCTTGTTACAGATAAATTATAAATAAAATGCTAATACTGATATTTATATTCAAAATTACCCTTCATCCCGATTCCCGAGAAAACTCTCGATGCTCCCTGTGTACGGGGCTTAAGTAAAAAGGTTTTCCACTACGTTTTACGAAGACAGCGGGGAATAAATAGAGAAGGATATTTATATTAAGGCTACACCGGTGCTCCCAAAGAACCAAACTCAATAAAAGTGAGAAAAATACGTTTAAAAACAATAACGAACATACAGAAGAAATTATTTCCCCTGGGGGGAGGGGGGAAATCACACACTAGACACACGACATATTTTAACTGGATCCGTGAACTGAAATACAGATGTAAAAATAAAATCGTACAAACACAACTAAAATTGGCTGTGATTATGAAGCCCTGAAAAAGTTTCTGCTTTAAGGATATTCCTCCGCCTCACGCAAACAAAGCTTAATCGAGTCTATATAATTACGTCAACGGAACAACGCACCACATTTGTGCGCAGTCAATTTAATTATAATTTCGCATTAATCTATTTTATACTAGGCATTACCAAAACGCCTATTTTCTTACAGTTTTTATTCGTATTAACTAGAAACGAAACAATCTAAATTTATAAATGAAATATGAGTAAAAGTTTAATTTCGCCGAAATTGAGANCGTATTAACTAGAAACGAAACAATCTAAATTTATAAATGAAATATGAGTAAAAGTTTAATTTCGCCGAAATTGAGATACTTTTATGTTAATAGAAGTGTAAAACACCTGTGATACATAACCAGGGCCACCTGGTTTTCGTTTAAATATTTATGCCCAATATAGACTTCTACTTCTGACGTGCACGCTTGCAAATTTCCTTTGGCCGTTGGCCGCGTGTCTGTGTGAGAAACCATTGTCTCCTTGACTGGGCCATTTACAATAAAGTTACCCTGGTTGGCTAGCAGACACTTGAGACCTTTGTAAGTTATAATAACCCAACCGTGATACACGTTCTTTTCTCAAAAAAACAGGTTGTCCTTCACATAACGTATTTAGGAAACAACTATGGAGTGTGTTTTTTAAAGTTTGATTTAAAAAAAAGTGTGAAAAAAAACCGGCAGTGCACTGCATTACGGCGGCGTGACCGGTCTGGGGGAAGCGCGAAGCCCCGATGGACGGATAGAATGTGGTGGGCGCGCGCGTGCTNGCAGGCGTACCTATACAGCGACCCCCACCACTCAGCAACCGACCCCCTGAGAACACACGAGCAACTCAACACCGATGCAAACCTTTTATTTTTATTTTTATCTCGGGATAATGGCGCAGAACACTTAAGAATACAGAGGTAAAACTGGCCGCATTTTCCGTGATCTCCGGCCGCACACGCCAGCAAAATGGCGTCACTTACTGGCTGAATGCCATTCGCCTATCAGTACCTGCTAACCTACTTTCCAGCCGGCTGCTCAGCCAATAAGGAAACTTACGCAGCATGCAGTAGCTAATCAATAACAAGGCCGGTTCCCAGAGCCTCGTTCTACTGATAACAGTATGGGTTCGCCCACGTCAAAAACAGCAAAGCGGTTTCCTCTCATTGTACCTATTATACTCTGTGGAAATAACGTGTATCGTGTTTTGACTGGCGGAGGTGACGGCTTGGCTGCAAATACTCCCGGACACAAGCGTTATCACGAGGGAGAAGCCGAGGAAACTATCCGTACCGACTGAGCTATAGTCATGCGGTAGGATTCAGAAAGTCCTGGGTTTGACGACGAACCCGCTACATTTGAAATTGCCCCTTCAATGTAGGCGTACCCATTCTCTGCTTGGCTGTGCGAGGCTCTGGGTACCGGCATTGTGTCTGATTGGCTACTGTGTGGTGAAATCGTTTCCCTATTGGCTGGGCTGCCGGGCGGCAAGTAGGTTACCAGGCGCTGATTGGCGAACGTCGTTCCGACATGTTGCTGGCCAGTGGCGCCATATTGGTGGCTTGTGCGGCTGGATTTCGCGGAATAAGCGGCTACTTAACCTCTTTATTCCTAAGTACACTGTAATTCTATCAAGTTGGTTTACCTTCACCCTTACAAGAAAATGCTTTTAAGGACCGTTTATGTGAATCATCACTGTTTTCACCCGTTTTTATGTATCTTTACTAGCGTGCCTTCTCCCATATAATGAAGTAAAGATAATTTCTTATTTGTTAGTATGGCGAATTTAACTATTATTTTTACTCAGCGTAATTCTCTGTAGGCTGGAATGCGAGAGTTCTCATTGGTCTAGTCACCTTGTGAAACAGCTTCTCGTGCAGACGACGTAGAGTAACGGCTGTGAACCTGCTGACATGAACATAGAATGTTGGAACCTAACATAAGCGCTCAATAATTTTGCCGAGATAAATTTGCAAAGTTCTTTCTTTAGTATCGTGACGAAACATACTTCAAACTCTCACACGACGCGATGACGCTTCGACTGGTGGATTACAGTCTGCACTTTGAGAAACATCGAAGAAGTAAGAAAGAAGCTTAAAATAAAGGAATTACTGTATCAGCAGCCAATGAACATACGCCACCGAACCGAGCATACTTGGGTCTGTAAACTTTAGTCTGTGTTTGGATATTAATATAAATTTCTGGTATCTATAGTAATAGAAATAGTTGGAACTCATACTATTTCGAATGTTTGCATAGCACAACGCCAGGCTTCACATTTTTTTATGATAGGGCTGGTGGGATGAGTGTGAGGTTAACATTATATTGTCGACTATTATAACATATTTTTGCAAATTTTTTTGGGTTCAAGGTTATTCAAGGTTATGAGCAAGGAGTCAAGGTCAAGGTCACCAGGATACAATATGATGGTTGGGTGCCATTGCAAAATGACAAGCGAGGTGGCTGTCGGCTCCTGGCTCCTATGCATGATACCTGCGCCGGAATGAACATAACCCTACTTCTTACACTCCATTGAACTCGGAAGCTAACGTCTAAAGCTAAAATGAAATACATTTATTGATTATTATTTCAAATGACTGGGTTTTCAAAAGTGCTCACTTTTCCTTCAACAGCCTAAAAAAATATTGGGGATACAGCACGGTTCGTGTAATCTTTTCCCGGTATCTTCCCCTTATTTATGACGTGTTGTTATTTCCTCCTATTTAGGTGTGACGTGTTTGGTTATTTCCTAACTGTATAATGTATTGCAACAGTTCTTTAAGTATGTAAACATATAAGCATATTGTTTTCATCTAAATTAAACTTTTATCTATAAATTATAATTTTTCGTCTACAATTAATGTAGACAAAAACAAGATAAAGGGCGTGTTTGTAATACATAGTAAGAAATAGTTGTCATGTGAAATATTATTAACATGAGCGCACGCGTGTGTTGTGCGTTTTTCTTTCNTGGGGATACAGCACGGTTCGTGTAATCTTTTCCCGGTATCTTCCCCTTATTTATGACGTGTTGTTATTTCCTCCTATGTAGGTGTGACGTGTTTGGTTATTTCCTAACTGTATAATGTATTGCAACAGTTCTTTAAGTATGTAAACATATAAGCATATTGTTTTCATCTAAATTAAACTTTTATCTATAAATTATAATTTTTCGTTTACAATTAATGTAGACAAAAACAGAGATAAAGGGCGTGTTTGTAATACATAGTAAGAAATAGTTGTCATGTGAAATATTATTAACATGAGCGCACGCGTGTGTTGTGCGTTTTTCTTTCGGGGTGTAATTTTCTATACTGGGTTAAGCTTTGTTTTGCATGAGGCGGACGAACAGTTTGAAAGTATAACTAGGGCCAGTGACTTTTCGCGTAAAAATCGGAGCACACAGTAGACTTCAATGCTATATACACACCTAAGGTGTTGTTATACCGCCATTGGCCGCTGGTGCCGTGTCCGTCTTCGACCAAGCCACTCAGGACTAAGTAACTCCGACACTGAGCCTTCGTGATTCGTGCGCAAACGGTTAACACGGGCCAGAACATTATTTAGCCAATCAAAGAAGCTGGTGACCCTACAGTGCTTTGGACTGTATCTTGTCTCGAAATCTTTTCGCGAAATATCACTGCCCCTAAGTATAACCTTAGCAGGGGCTTTAGAAAAGTTGTAAGTTACCACGCAAGGACTAAATCCTGAGCGCCGGACTCTCGCTACGTGAGCGGGGATGTACGTGCACAGCTGTTGAGGACCCCGCACGAGCAGCTGGCAGAAGATCGCAGATAGGAGGTCAGCTCCAGAGGAGGATGCTGCGGCAGAGGACTAATGGGACCTCTCCCTCTCTCGGCCAGCCAATCCGCTTACGCCGATGCGAGCCGGCGAGATCACAAGGGGTGACGTCACAGACTCCGGTAATTATTAATGACGCGCTAAAAAAACGTATTCCATCGCGGAGAATGGACCGCAGGGTGCTATTCCTTTCTTTTTTTTTTTTTACCCACAGCTGACTGCGTTTCCGAATTTTCGTCGCAGGGATTTTGGGGGCCAAGGTGTTGAAGCGGGTAGGGCACTCGCTTCACACCGACGCGAACCTTGTTCGATTCCCATCAGGGTCGCTCCTGAATTTCCTTACGTGGGAATCGTGCCGGACGATGCCGCTGGTTGGCGGGTTTTCTCGGGAATCTCCCGTTTCTCCCATCTTTGCATTCCGGTGCTGCGCCATACGTCACGTCAGGTTATATTGATTTTGACATTTTGTTGATTTTTATTCTTAACGGGGATATGTGGGCATTACAAGTTATTGATAAGAGTTTTGTAATGAACACTATATAAAAAAGGTTTATTTAACATTAAGGTTGTACAATATTATTTAAATATTAGTATGATTGAAAATGAACCAAAGAGAGCTATACAAATATACTGAAATATTAAATTATATTATTTTATAAAGATTTAACCAGCCACGTTCTGAGTATNTAATGAACACTATATAAAAAAGGTTTATTTAACATTAAGGTTGTACAATATTATTTAAATATTAGTATGATTGAAAACGAACCAAAGAGAGATATACAAATATACTGAAATATTAAATTATATTATTTTATAAAGATTTAACCAGCCACGTTCTGAGTATAGCCTAATTGGAGAGTCCCCACCTTGTTCACGATTCCGGAGGCTGATTAAGATGGCGCAAGTCGGCGGCCGGACACACCCATCTTCAGTGGTCTTCTCGTTCCAATGGCCCGACGACAAAAGACACTGCCCACGGACCACACTGCCCTATTTTGTCTGCGCTGTCCCCGTTTACTGGCCGCTGGAGAGGATTTGTGTGGTTTGCGATTTCGTAACTAATTTCAACGATCACGGCACGTGTCCTGGATAAATAAGTGAAGGTGTGATCAGGCAGGCCGCTCAACTAAGAGCCTGACCACACCTCGTAACAACGTACATCGGCTCTAAGACTTAGTTGTTAAGACTGTTGCCTGGTTGAGAATTTGGTATAGGGAAATACGTGTTAATGAAAATCGGTATATTGTCATTCCTGTTACATATAGATATATAACAACAGTGACTTTTCTGAGCAGAAAAAACGTGCTTCTATGCTATCGAAGCTTCTTGTAACATTAATGTATAAACTGTTTACTGGAAAAATCAGAAAAACCTTATAATTAGGGCCAGTGATTTTTCGCGTAAAAATCTGAGCACACAGTAGACTTCAATACTATATACACACCTCAGCTGTTGTTATACCTCCATTGGCTGCTGGTGCCGTGTCCATCTTATACCAAGCAGTCAGTTTCTTCCCTGCGGACAATTGTGGTTTGTGAAATTTTCTAAAGCCTTGACACAGAGTAGATAAACACACAGAGACGAAATGGCGTCGGCGGTTCCTTCGTCTATTGGTTGCGCGAGGCCCTGGCAGAGGATCTCCTGTTTGATTGGATACCGCTCGCTGCAGACAGGTTGCTATTTACTGGGGTGCCGGCCGGCAGGTAAGTTTACCAAGAGCTGATTGGCGGACGGCTTTGCGACAAGTCGCTGGTTGGTGACGTCATCCTCGTGTCCTGCGCGGCGGGAGTTCACGGGGTAAAAATCTGTTTCGCTTCTGCACGCTCAGTTTCTCTGGTGGCCGTAATGTAGTATAGGTGACGTTACTATAGAGACCATTCACGGTTACTTGCAACTTTTCTGAAGCCCTGCTAAAATTCTACTTCAAAGGTTATCCTTCCGCCTCATGCAAACAAAGCTTAACCGGGTCTAGAAAATTACACCAAAGGGACAGCGCACTACGTACTTGCGCACTCATTGTAACAATAGTTTGCATAAGAACTATTTCTTACTACGCATTACCAGAACGCCTGATTTATCACTGTTTATGTTCATATTAGTTGTAAATAAAACATATATGTAATTTGCTATTTAACAAAAAAATAACGTACTTTAATGTTAAACAGGTAGAAAACGGTTGTGATTCATATCATATTTAGGAAACAAACAATCTGGTCATAAATNACCGGGTCTAGAAAATTACACCAAAGGGACAGCGCACTACGTACTTGCGCACTCATTGTAACAATAGTTTGCATAATAACTATTTCTTACTACGCATTACCAGAACGCCTGATTTATCACTATTTATGTTCATATTAGTTGTAAATAAAACATATATGTAATTTGCTATTTAACAAAAAAAATAACATACTTTAATGTTAAACAGGTAGAAAACGGTTGTGATTCATATCATATTTAGGAAACAAACAATCTGGTCATAAATNGTACTTTAATGTTAAACAGGTAGAAAACGGTTGTGATTCATATCATATTTAGGAAACAAACAATCTGGTCATAAATGGTGCGATTCTTTAAAGGTTAGATTAAAAAAGTGTGAAGATACAGCGAATAGACTATAGATAGGGGCAGTGATATTTCGCGAAAAGATTTAGAGACAAGATACAGTCCAAAGCACTGTAGGGTCGTCTAGCTTCTTTGATTGGCTAAAAAATATTCTGGCCCGTGTTATCCGTTTGCGCACGAATCACGGAGTTACTTAGTCCTGAGTGGCTTGGTCAAAGACGGGACACGGCACCAGCAGCCAATGTAGGTATAAAAACAGCTGAGGTGTGTGTATAGTATTGAAGTCTACTGTGTGCTCCGATTTTTACCCGAAAAGTCAGTGGCCCTAACTATAGTCAATTAGAGGTATGTTCAAAATTTTGAATCTAAACTTTAAAAAATCGCCCCATGTATGACGTGTTCATTTATTTCCTACGTATCTCTTGTATCACAACCGTTTTGTACTTCTGTCAATAAGTAAACACCTCGTTTTTGGTTAAACGAAAATTCTACCCATATCTTGGGACAGGAAAAAAATTGCGTGCTCATCTCGGTACAAGATGGACGTCAAGCGCGTATATAGTGAAGTCAGCTTTGCAATTGGATCGCATTTTATTATAAACGCCCTGGACGACCGCGAGCCAATAACGAATCGCATACTGTCAGGTTCGGGTTATAACTGGCTACCCTCTTGACGGAGCAGCCAATGAACAAACACCTGAGGCTCAAGCACGCACAGGACTGCGGAGTCTCGCCCGTAGGTCGTTGAACTCGCGAAATTTTCGTGTCCCTGCCTAAATATCATCTATAAATTATAACTAAAGACCAGAAAAATTCGCGATTTCAATGACCTGTAGGCTATACTCCATTTTCGTATGCAAAATCACGCAGATATCACTGTTCATTGGTTGCTTGTTGTATTAGCGGAAGACGGTGATTCGGTCTGCATTTTACTGTGTATTTATTATACGCTCAGAGTTGTCCAGGAGGTGTAATTTAACGGGTAGACCAATAGAATTAGCATATGTTTGCATGCCCCAAAACTTAAGATCGAACAGGGCTTATGAAAACGCGAATTTTTCAGGTCTCTAGTTATAACAGTTCAATTATAATGGATATGTATAAAACAGTGAGGAAACGTATGTTTTAGTAACGCCCGGTTAGAAATAGTCCTTATTGAAAGTGATTTTTACACCGAGCGTGCACGAATGCGTTGCGTTAGCTATCTGTAGGGGCAGTGATATTTCGGGAAAATATTTCGAGACAAGATACAATACAAAGCACTGTAGGGTCGTCCAGCTTCTTTGATTGGCTAAAAAATATTCTGGCCCGTGTTATCCGTTTGCGCACGAATCAAGAAGGTTCAGTGTCGGGGATACTTAGTCCTGAGTGGCTTTGTCAAAGGCGGACACGGCACCAGCAGCCAATGGAGGTATAACAACAGCTGAGGCGTGTACATAGTATTGAAGTCTACTGTGTGCTCCGATTTTTACGCGAAAAGTCACTGGCCCTAGCTATCTGGTGTAATTTTCTAACGTCTGTTAGCTTGAGGGAGGGGAGGGGGGAGTATCCTGGAAGTATATATTTAGCGGGTGTTTCAGAAATGTGGTAAGTAACCGTGAGTGGACTATACAGTGTAACGTGTAAGTATCGCCGGTGTTAGCGAGACAGCAGCAGCGCAGTGACGCGGAGGACTCAGCAGGGGCGGTGTGTGGCCAGCGAAGCTTGCTTGTGACAGCGCCAGGGGGTGGCTGCGGCCGCGGGAGGGTTCGGTGCGGGGGTAGAACGCCCCCCTGCCAGGCGTCTGTGCCTCGGGTGAGAGGCGTCTCTCCAACAAGTGTCCAGACACTACCCCCCGCGGACGCCTCTGGAGAACTGCTAGCTTTTGCTACCTCACACGACACCTATAGGCGTTTCACGGTACAGTGAGCACTTTTGAGGCGCTAGTTACTTTTCCCTTCCAGCCATAATTTATCCTTCAACAATTTTTAAAAATAAATATTACCATGTGAGTAACCAACACAGTGTATATATTTAGAGCCAATGATTTTTCACGAAAAAAAATTTGAGCACATGGTAGACTTCAATACTCTAACCACAAACAGAAAGTTTCATTTTGCCATTGGTCGCCCTCTGCATAAGAAGCCGTTTCTTTTTTTTTACCGGGCCAATTGAAATTCAACAACGTTGGCGTTGAACCAATGTGATTCGCGTACTAAAAGTAACATGTCAATGCAGCCAATCGAGAAAAGTAAACAAACCACACAGAGTTTTGAAATATCATTTGTCTCGCAATATTTTCGCGAAATTTCGCTGCCCCTGTGTATATTCCACCAGATTCGGATGTTAATGTCTAAGGATAAAATAAAATATATTTATTGACTTTTATTCCAAATGAGAGGGCTTCCAAAAGTGCTCAATTTAGCGTGAATAGCTTATAACTTGGGCCACCTGTTTTTTGCGAAAATATTTACGAGGTGGCTAGATTTTAATGTCCTATGTTCACACTTGCAGCCTTCATTTGGCTATTGGCCGCTTTTCTTTGTGCGAAGACAGTCTGTTACATGAGTGAGCCAATCAGAATTAAATTCCTCCGTAACTGACAGTCCGTGATTCGCGGGCTGTCAGATAAGACGCGTAACAATTCAAATGGTCCAATCACGAAAGTGGTTCTGAAATAAAGTGCGTTGGAACATAATNTCGGATGTTAATGTCTAAGGATAAAATAAAATATATTTATTGACTTTTATTCCAAATGAGAGGGCTTCCAAAAGTGGTCAATTTAGCGTGAATAGCTTATAACTAGGGCCACCTGTTTTTTGCGAAAATATTTACGAGGTGGCTAGACTTTAATGTCCTATGTTCACACTTGCAGCCTTCATTTGGCTATTGGCCGCTTTTCTTTGTGCGAAGACAGTCTGTTACATGAGTGAGCCAATCAGAATTAAATTCCTCCGTAACTGACAGTCCGTGATTCGCGGGCTTTCAGATAAGACGCGTAACAATTCAAATGGTCCAATCACGAAAGTGGTTCTGAAATAAAGTGCGTTGGAACATAATTTGACCTGAAATATTTTCGCGAAAAACAGTTGCCCCTATCTATAACAGTAATATTGGTTTGTTTTATACAGGTTTATGTTACTACGATTAATTTACTTAAAAATATAACAATGGAAAAATATATCAAAAAGTTTAATAAAATTATTAACAATCTTTTTGATATTAAATATTCCTATAGTCTTAAAGAAATGGAAGATTATCTATTGCAAAGCTGAAATAAAAGTACAATAAACACGATTGTTTTTTCTTCCGCCAACGTGATATCTACCGAGATGGTTTCGAACTGATGGTATTTTCAAACCCATCTGAGGTTTTGCTCGGAATTGACGAACCTCTAGTCGGTAGCAGGTATTTTCAAGCTCTCTGTACTCAGAAGGTACCAAGTGCTTTAGCCTTCCTGAGATACATTACGACCTTGGACCCGAACTTATAGAACCCTGTCTAACTGGCGCACGGGCTGAAATGCAGCGTGTTCAAAAAAAAAATCATGTCTTTTTTTTTACGAAACTGCAGCACGTGTTTTCAATATGTTCATCTTAGGAAATGACACATACTTCAGATGTTCAACAAATAATTTTTTCAAGTGGAGAGTGGAGAGATTTGAGCAGCCCTTAACATTGAGGTTTTGAGAGGTGGGTATGGAGCAGCGCCGGAATGCAAGGGTGGGGGAAACGGTAGATCCTGTGGAAAACCCGTTGACCAGCGGCATCGTCCGGCACGATTCCCACATGAGAAAATCGGGGAACAACAACGCCTGGAATCGAACCCGAACCCGGTTCGTCTAGGTGGGAGGCGAGTATTCTGACCACTAAACCACTGCGGCCCCTTTCTTTGAAGATATTGCCAATGGGGAAGCTTTCTAACAAAGCTAAAAGCAGTATTTTCAGACTGCTGAGAGAATATACTAAACGGATACATGTAAAACTAGAACAAACGTGTAGATTGCATTCTGATACAGATTGTCTACCAAAAGAATGATATAATCACGTTCGATGCTGAAAACATTACTTAACAGGTATGTACTTTGCGTGGTCAAATGTCATGTCAAATTCGTAGGTCAGAAACACACTAATTAAGGGTTTCGAGTGTTGAAAACGAGAATAATTGTGATATTTACTGTATTCGTCTTGTCTAAAATGTCTTTAATTATCACAACCAGTGAATACCTCTATTGGTGCTCGATGACAACAGCATGAGCCATTCTGCAATTTGAGAATATAATATTAATATTTGTTAGTTACTCTTGGACGAATAAACATATCTTGGCTAAAACATCAATACCTATTTTAAAATAGATTCAGAAATGCCAGTACCCCAACATCTATTGTAAAATATTCTCGATTCTTAATCTCAAGAACTCGTCAAGAGTCGACCAAATCTCCCAACTAGCTCGATACTTATCGACGTCCGAATTTCGCGAAAAGATTTCACTACCAGTTGTATTTCATAACACATTAGCTCAGATCCACTTTCGTGATTGGATGATCCAGGCGTATGCCTACATATCACAGACGCACAGAATCGGTGTTGCCTAATTATGATTATCCAGTCAAGTAAGAAGATGTTTTCTCACAAAGTCAAGCGGCCAATAAGCGAAAGAAAACTGCTAGTGCGGCCGTAGCGTATTAAAATCTGGACTATGTGCGAGAATCTTTTCGCGAAATTCGGGCATCCCCATCGATACTTAATTAACATGTGCACATGTTATAGATCACATAATGTGATTTAGTTGGCAAATTTTATTAGAAGCATAGAAACTTGGGCTCCCTTATGCAGAAATTTTCAACTTTTCGGTGCTGTATTTTGAAAACTATAATCATTACACTACAAATATNTTGGGCTCCCTTATGCAGAAATTTTCAACTTTTCGGTGCTGTATTTTGAAAACTATAATCATTACACTACAAATATATAAATTTATGTGGTCCTTATATGCACGTATTTCAGACAATGACTGTGTTTGTGCGAGTTTATTCATTGTGTTTTGTTTTATTTGTGTAAGTTTAAAGCTTGCCAGAGTCGTCGTTGGTGTGTTGTCTGTTGGTCGTGTTGTCTGTTGGTCGTGTTGTCTGTTGGTCGTGTTGTCTGTTGGTCGTGTTGTCTGTTGGTCGTGTTGTCTGTTGGTCGTGTTGTCTGTTGGTCGTGTTGTCTGTTGGTCGTGTTGTCTGTTGGTCGTGTTGTCTGTTGGTCGTGTTGTCTGTTGGTCGTGTTGTCTGTTGGTCGTGTTGTCTGTTGGTCGTGTTGTCTGTTGGTCGTGTTGTCTGTTGGTCGTGTTGTCTGTTGGTCGTGTTGTCTGTTGGTCGTGTTGTCTGTTGGTCGTGTTGTCTGTTGGTCGTGTTGTCTGTTGGTCGTGTTGTCTGTTGGTCGTGTTGTCTGTTGGTCGTGTTGTCTGTTGGTCGTGTTGTCTGTTGGTCGTGTTGTCTGTTGGTCGTGTTGTCTGTTGGTCGTGTTGTCTGTTGGTCGTGTTGTCTGTTGGTCGTGTTGTCTGTTGGTCGTGTTGTCTGTTGGTCGTGTTGTCTGTTGGTCGTGTTGTCTGTTGGTCGTGTTGTCTGTTGGTCGTGTTGTCTGTTGGTCGTGTTGTCTGTTGG
>NQII01002712.1:196076-264272 GCA_002778355.1 Clitarchus hookeri | reverse complement strand
GATATAAATTTTGTATGGAGAAAGAAGCCGAGCCTTAAATATTGGTCCTAGAAACATGCAATTTGGAGGAAACATCCATTGTGTTATGTAGATAGCCACTAAGGAGGGATTTTTAAAAATCCAACCCTAAAGGAATGAAATGGGTTTTAAATTTTGTACGGAAAAAATATAAGGTGGCCATATTAACTCTAAACTTCGTGAAAGTACTATATAAATAAATAATTAAACAATAGTTAACAGTTTCTCAGAGATAAACGAATGGTAAAACTTCGTAAAAGAATTCGCAGTAATAAAACTTTGAATAGCCCGTTTTCGCCTACGCCGTATTTTAAGTTGGGTACTGAAGGGTATCCCTGTCAAATATTGTCCAGATCCGTCAAATCAAACGGCATAGAATTGTGTATAGAGCAAACATAGGTTCATATATATAAATGCATAATATGAATTTTGACCGTTATGTTTATAGATAGGGCCACAGGATTTTCGGGAAAATATTTACACAAAGACAGAAGTCCAATGTACTATGTTTAGAGACCTGGGGAATTCGCGGATTCAGTTCGAGACAAGCTAGAATTCAAAACAGTTGCGTATATATAACTTTAGTCATTGATCCACACGGTGTTTGACGCCTCCAGGAAAAGGCTGGCCCAATCGTCGCCTTCACTGAGTCAGCCGACAACCAACGTGCAGTTGATATCGGCATATTTGTACATAAAACTGTAGAGTCTAGGCTGCAGGTCATTGAACTCGCCAAATTTTTCAGGTCTCTAACTATGCTATAAAACAGTTTTCTTTTTGTTATTGGCCACGTGTATTTGCTGGGAGACAGTTACTTACCTGTCTTGGCGAATCAGAATCAGGTAACTCTGACAATGAGCGTCTACGATTCGTAGGCAGACGCCTGCAGTACGCGACAGATAAAATCACCCACTCACGAAAAGTGGATCTCGGCTCTAGCGTTTCGGAGTGCAAGTATTCCCAGAAATCTTTTTTCGCGAAATGCAGGTGGCGCTATGTTCATAGATTAACGACAATTTTGTACATTTCGTTTGTTCGCAGGTAGGGGTTGGTTTACAGTAGTTTTGTCCCGCGGTCGTTTGAAATGCGAGGTACAACAAGCCAGTCTCTCTCCTTCCCTCTCCCCGGCTTGGAGCACGACACAGGGCCCCGCCCCTGGGGTCCACTTTGCCGCTGTTCCCGGCCACGCCATTACTCACGACTCTGACGGCCCGTGCGTGCTCATGACTCAGTTTTATTGCCCGCCTCCCCCCACCCCCTCCTCTCTAAATTGTCTAATTGAATTTAATTGCTGGTGTGTACCAGGGGACAGTGCTACCGCCCGCAACCCTCTCTGTGTAAGAGGTGAAGATGGTCAGCTGCCATGCCCATATGTTGCAAGCCTGTAGTCTGTTCGGGGTATCTTCGGACTTTTTTAATCGAACAGTTGAAAAATTACCCAACGTACGTGTTTGGTTGTTTTCTAAATATTTAAATATCTAACTATCTTATTTCTGTTTAAATTGAAGTATTACTCACCTTTTATCTATAAATTATAACGAGAGTGAGAGATTTGGACGGATCTCAACATCGAGATACTTGAGAGTCGATGATAGTGAAGGGATTTGGGTACGGAGCAGCTTCGAAATGTAAGATCGGGAGATCCCCGAGAAAACCTACTGACCAGCGGCATCGCCCGGCACGATTCCCGCTTGCGAAAATCCGGGAGTGACACGGGCAAGGGATTTAACCCAGTTCGCCTTGGTGAGAGGCGAGCAGTATGTCTAATAGACAATTCGAAATTTATGAACGAAGATGTCACTGTTTTAGGTTCAAATGTAGAGAATATTGGTGCGTCAGCTAATAATTCAACAGAGGAATTCTCGTTAACACGTCTTACCTCTGTGCGTATTTCAATACATTCTTCTTCACTGGCATTTTACCCTAACTTTCTGCTGTTAAAGTATTGTGGTCTCGGTAGAAATTCAGTGCATTCATTTGTTACGTTTGATGTCAAAGCAGTAGTAGTTACCTGCAGTTCATTCAGTTTCAGATCAGATCCCTTAGCGAAGAATTTAGAAGATTTATTTTCAGACAATCCATTCCAATTTTCTTTATTTAACTCAATTTATTTTGATATATCAAGCGATTAAGTGGGATGTGGGCCTAAAATCACGATCTCTTGTAACTCTTTGCTTGGCATTGTGAGTTACAGTACAAAAACACTTAAGTATAGTTATCTGTTAAAATTTTATAGAAAAAATGTATGTGTGTATATATATTAACAAATTTACAAAACTATTTCCTTCAGCAAAATTAAAAAAAAAGCCATTATCTCTTTCTGGTCTATGGGATTTCCTCACGAAAATGTAAACGTTTTATTATGTATACATTTGTAAATTTTTGAACAAAAATTTATTTACTTTATAGAAGTAAACTATATAACTGTTCAGAGGTTTGTCATGTTAGTTACGAGTCCAAGTCGAAACTCTTCCGAAGCAGCCATTCATGCACGATTGCACTGTTTGCGAGTTGCATTCGTTTAGATTATTGCTCAAAACTGGCTAACGTTCGTACGACGCTTCATTTCTAACTGTTACACAGTCATATAATGTAGCAGCACTCTCAAGTCATTATTAGGGACACTAATATGTCCTAAACTTCGTTAAAGGACAATCTAGACTTGAAACAATTACAGGCATACACGTTTTGTAATACTACCATAAAACAATAACAGTGTGTAGATACCTCTGAAAAATTCGCGAGTTCAATGACCTGTAGGCTATACTCCAATTTCGTATGCAAAATCATGCAGATATCACTGTTCATTGGTTGCTTGTTGTATGAGCGGAAGACGGTGATTCGGTCTACATTTTACTGTGTATTTATTATTGGCTCAGAGTTGTCCAGGAGGTGTAATTTAACGGGTGGACCAATAGCATTAGCTATACACACGTACGGGGTTTTGAATTCTAGCTTGTCCCGAAATAAAAACGCGAATTTTTCAGGTCTCTACCAATGTATTTAAGAATAGTGATGCGGCGTATCCGTTTATACCGCTAACTACAGTCGCACGCGCCAGCAATATGGCGCCACTGGCCAGCAATATGGCGCCACTGGCCAGCAATATGGCGCCACTAGCCAGCAATATGGCGCCACTGGCCAGCGACATGTCGGAACGCCATTCGCCAATCAGCGCCTGGTAACTTACTTGCCGACCGGCAGCTCAGCCAGTAGGGAACCTCCCGCAGCACGCGTTAGCCAGTCAGAAACAAGACTAGTTCCCAGAGCTTCACGTAGCCAATCAGAGAGAATGGGCACGCCCACATCAAAGAAACTGCCACGAAATCCATTACCCCGTGGCAGCAATTTGACCGCTGCTCGCCAGACAAGAGCTCAACACAAGCATGCCCCTACAGCGCACTCCAAAGAAAAATTACGCGATTTGCAACACTCGAACTCAGAAATAAACGTCTGGTCGAACGAGTTAAGTTTATTTGTAGCACATTTTCCGAACGCGCGTGATCTAACTGCCGGTATTAAGGATAACAGCACTGCGCGGCCGCCTGGCCCATATACTAAATATTGGTAGACCGGTTATTCGTCTTATGCGCATGTACCCAACATTGATCAACCCTTACACGAACACAACTGTCGAAGTCGCATGGGCAACAATGATGAACGCGTTTGTTTAAATCTCGGATTTCAAAAGACAAAGAACTTTTAAGTGAATAAAATATTTTCACCAGTTTGAATTTAATCAAAGAGCATTGAAAACTGGTTAGAGTAAGTCTGTGTGCATCTCTAAAGCACTTGTTTGCTACTAAGTGTTCTAACCTCAAATCCAATTCACGTGTTGGCAGGAAAGCAGTTCAATTTCGGGACGTGAAGATCGGTTGTGCGCGGCCAGCGAGATCGCTCTACCTCACATCTAGTCCGTGACCTCGCCTCTGTACCTGTATGTATTCTGTGTGTGCGAGTAACCCCGTGCCGCGCAGGAGAGGGCGGGATCGAGTGTCGTCGTGCGGAGCGTAATTACAGCCGAGGTAGGGGTTTCAAGAGGTGACGGCAGCCGGCTATCCGGGGATCAACACGTCACCCGGGCTCGCGTGTCGCGGGCGGTCACGTACTCGGTCCACGCGGAAATATACCGTCATCGCGTAGCCGCACTCAGCGCGTGGTTGGCTCGTGTCGGTTAATAACAACTGCGAGATACGCGGTCGGTAGGATAGAGAGAGAGAGAGAGAGAGAGAAAGAGAGAGAGGGAGAGAGAGAGAGAGGAACACTGGCAACCGTTTCACAGCCACCCAAGACAATAACACGGAGAAGAAATTGCGTGACGGTCCCCTTCGATGCTGGCGCACCCCTGAATGGCTGCGCGAAGCTCCGGGAACGGGCCTCGTGCATGACTGGCTACAGCGTGTTGTCTAGGAGATTACCTGCTATTGGCTGGACTGGTTGCTGGCCAGTAGCTGACGATGGTTGGCGGACGGCGTTTCCGACAGTTTGCTGGCTGGTGACGCCATATTGCTGGCGTGTGCGGCTGGAGTTAACGAAATAAGGGGCTGGGTGAAAAAAAAAAAAAAAATCAAATACCTTCCTCTCCCAGCTGAAAATTACTGGAGCCTGCCTACCAGTCAGATAACCTCGACTTGACCAGTTTCCGTGGGCGAGACTGTACTTATTTTGCTCCTCTCGCCGGGAAATAATCTAATATTTATCGGGATCGTGCGGTAAAGAGTTAAAAAGGCGTTGACGGGTGGTGGTGATTGTGAAGGGGAGAGGGGAGGAGAGAAGGTGGGGGAAGGGGTAGAGACATTTAAGTGGAAGAAGAGTACGCCGTCATCCAAATCTTCACGCTTTTTGTCGAATCAAACCTTTGAAAAATTCACCCCATGTATGGCGTGCTTGGTTGTATCCCAATATCCTGAAAAATTCGCGAGTTCAATGACCTGTCGGCTATAATCCATTGTCATATGTAAAATAATGCAAATATCACTGTTCATTGGTTGCTTGTTGTATTAGCAGAAGACTGTGATTCGGCCTACATTTTATTTTGTGTTCGTTATTGACTCAGAGTTGTCCAGGAGGTGTAAACTAACGGGTGGGTAAATAGAATAAGTAATACAAACGTACGAGGTTTTGAATTCTAGCTTGTCCCGAAATGAAACAGCGAATTTTTCAGGTTTCAACCCATGAATCACATGCGTGTATTGCTTCCATTAACATAAAAGTATATATTTTTGATTAAATTGAACTTCAACTTATATTTTATCTATAAATTATAATTATGTACGTGAAAAATTCTCGAGTTCGATTTCTTGTATGCTAGACTCCACAGTCGCGTGTAACATCGTGTAAATATCAGTGTTCATTGGTTGCTTGTTGCATTAGTGGAAGACCATGAGAGGGTCTGCGTTTTATTGCGTGTTTGTTATTGGCTAGGAGTTGTTACGGAGGTGTAGAAATACGGATTAAATAATTCATAAGTAGAGCAAATGATTTTTCGCGAAAAAATCTGAGAACATTGTAGTATTCAATACTCTAAGCACAAACAGAAAGTTTTATTTTGCCATTGGTCGCCCTCTGCATGAGAAGCCGTTTTTTTTTTTTTTTTTTTTACCGGGCCAATTGAAATTCAACAACATTGGAATTGAACCAAAGTTATTTCGCGTACTAAGAGTAGCATGTCAATGCAGCCAATCGATAAAATAAGACAACCACACAGAGTTTTGAAATATAACTTGTCTCGCAATCTTTTCGCGAAATTTCACTGCCTCTGATCATAAGAAATACAAACGTACAAGGTTTTGTATTCTAGCTTGTTCCGAAATGAAAACGAAAATTTTCCAGGTCTCTAATTATAATATTTCATTTGTAATTTATATGGATAAAACCAGGGAGAAATTAGACTTGTTGGTAATGCCTAGAAAGATATAGTTCCCATGCAAAATATTGTTAATTTGAGTGCGCACGGATGCCGTGCCTTGTCCCTTTGGTGTAATTTTCTAGACTTGATTAAGGTTTATTGGCACGAGGCGGAGGAATATCCTGAAGGCAGAATTTTAGCAGATATTCAGAAAATTTTGAAGCAACGATGAATGAACTACGTATGTCCTTGCTACTGAACGTTGCGATCGCGTTCATTTTAAAAAGGTTTTCAGTTGCCCTGGACGAGGAGAAGAATTGTATAACATATTTTCTCCCGGCTCCACGCACCATTTCCTCGATTCCGCTGGCGCGTCCGGCGTCGTGCGTCGTTTCGCTGCCCGCGTTGACTATTCTCACCGACAACTCGCAGCTACAGTCCGTGCATCGCTACTTCCCACTTCTAGCTAGCCCTACTGAGAAGTTCTACTTCCAAGACATTCCTTCGCCTTGCGCAAACAATACTTAGCAATGTCTGGAAAAATTACACCAAAGCGACAACGCACCGCACACGTGACCACTCATTTTAATAAAACTTTGCGTGAGAACTATTTATTTTTTAGAGCATTACCAAAACACTTATTTTCTTCCTGATTTTTTAAATATCGATTACAAATCAGGTATTATAACTTACAAATAAAATAAGTTGCTTTTGTAATAAAATAAATATATGAAACGCTTGTGTTGCATGACATATCTAGAAAACAACTAAACGTAAGGTTTAATTCAAAAAGCGCGAAGAAACCGCGAATAGACCACGTAAAAATTTTCAGTTCGCATGCAATCCGCCGGTATATATTCCCTCCCCCCTCCCCTTAGATATGTGCGCGATAGAGATCTGAAGAATTCGCTGATTCATTTTGGGACAAGCTAGAATTCAAAACACGTGCGTGTGTATAAAACCTCAGCCATTGGACCACACTGTGTTTGACAACTCCTGAAGAACGCTGGCCTAATCGTCGCCTACCACTGTGACAAGCGGACAACCAATGTGCAATTGACATCGGCATATGCGTACGTAAGACTGTGGAGTCTAACCTGCAGGTCAATGAACTCGCGAATTTTTCAGGTCTCTAGTGCACGACCTTTAAACTACTGCGCCGGAAAGAAAGGAAAGCGCGCATGTTTCAGGTTTTTTTTCTAGGGCTTTAACTTGAGCTTGTCGCACAGTACGAGCGCCCGTCTTCACGGAGGGGTACACACGCATCTGGGTGCGCCTCGGCATGAAGTGGAGTGGGGTTTGTCGGGATCGAAGAGGCGGGGGGTTGGAAGGTGGAGTGAGTAGGGGTGAGAGGTGCTCGGCTCGGCGCCTTCAAAGCCCGCCAGAGGCGACGTTAATGCAGTTTGCCAGCGCTACAGGGAGCTGTCGTTAGCTCGCGAGGGTCCTCCGTGCCTTCGTCCTGCTTGCCGCTATTCTGCTACACAGGACCAGGAGCCGCTGTAGCCGCACGTAGCGGGCGCGTGACACGGGGAGGGCTTCCACAACTCGCGAGCCAACCCCACAAGGCAACCAACCCCCTTCTTCTCCCGACCGCACCCTTCAGATCTGCCCGGTCTCCTCACTCGCCGTCCACCATCTTACTCGCGCCGGGGACATTTTTTATTTCTAGGGGCAGTGATATTTTGAGACAAGATACAGTCCAAAGCACTGTAGGGTCGTCCAGCTTCTTTGATTGGCGAAAAAAAAATGTCCTGGCTCGTGTTAACCGTTTGCGCACGAATCACGAAGGTTCAGTGTCGGAGTTACTTAGTCCTGAGTGGCTTGGTCAAAGACGGGACACGGCACCAGTAGCCAACGGAGATATAACAACAGCTGAGGTGTGTATATTGTATTGAAGTCTACTGTGTGCTCCGATTTTTACGCGAAAAGTCACTGTCCCTATTTATTTCTCATCTGCACTGTTATGACGCAGAATATGCAATCGTTTCAGGGACCCCTTAACCGTTATAGACTACCTTTATTTACGGTTTCTGGTTTTTGCAAACAAAATAATTTAGGATGCGTGCTGCACTTGAGTCGACGCAATACTTGTTTCGATGTCACCAAAAATGAGCTGTAGGGTGTAAGTTCGGCTACATTTATACTAACCAATTATGACCTAAACCAGGAAGACAGTTTGCGAATCATTTACTCACAGGTATGATAATATCATTGGTCAGTGAGCTTCGTAGAGCGAATTACATACAACAATTTACCCACAAACGTTCACTCCCGGATTTTTGCATGTGGGAATCGTGCTGGACGATGCCGCATGTTGGCGGGTTTTCTTGAGGTACTCCCGTTTCCCCTTCCCTTGCATTCCAGCGCCGCTCCATTCTAGCGTTTCATTTCTGTCATGCTCAGGGATGACGGTCACCTACGGGTCCCAGCTGGAAAGACCGTCACTCGGAGGGTGTCGCCTTGCTCTTGGTGCACTCCCCACACGCCATTATTATTATTATTACTTACAACATTTGAAATAATAATTTAATTTCTGTTGAATTCAAGTTATTGAAGTGCGTGTGAACACTTCCCGAATTAAGTAAGTTGAATCCAATAAAATATTTGATGGTGTGAATTGTGAAAAATTCTTTAGCTGACAAATGAGAGGTGCAGAAACATCAACAAATCACGGTAACTCACAAGGAAGACGCTCAAAACATCGGTCACTGATTCCTTGTGTACAGTACAGACCAGAAATATCCTTCACGCGCAACATGTCCTCGATCTTGGACACTGAACGGGTTGAGTCGAAACAAAGCTTGTTTCGTAGTCGCAGCCAATGAGCTATACGCTTTGTGTTCAGCTACAGCAATATAAACCAGCAGTAACGTAGAGCAGTAGCGAGAATAGCAATGCACTGTGCTTTTCGTTCTAAACTGTGTGTACAACGCGCATTAAGATTGTTTATCGCTGGTGCTGTACACTGCGAGGCACAATGCAGCCAATCAGCGTGCAGGTACACTAAAATCGAACCGTGCGTAATTTAACATCTAGCGCCGCTGATCGACAGATCTCGAGCGGCGAAGAAGATCTGTGCCTGCTGCATATTCCCTGGTCTCATAAACAGATGCTGCTAGGGCCAGTGACTTTTCGCGTAAAAATGGGAGCACACAGAGGACTTCAATACTATATACACACCTCAGCTGTTGTTATACCTCCATTGGCTGCTGGTGCCGTGTCCGTCTTTGACCAAGCCACTCAGGACTAAGTAACCCCGACACTTAAACTTCGTCATTCGTGCGCAAACGGTTAACACGGGCCAGNAATGCAGCCAATCAGCGTGCAGGTACACTAAAATCGAACCGTGCGTAATTTAACATCTAGCGCCGCTGATCGACAGAGCTCGAGCGGCGAAGAAGATCTGTGCCTGCTGCATATTCCCTGGTCTCATAAACAGATGCTGCTAGGGCCAGTGACTTTTCGCGTAAAAATGGGAGCACACAGAGGACTTCAATACTTTATACACACCTCAGCTGTTCCTATACATCCATTGGCTGCTGGTGCCGTGTCCGTCTTTGACCAAGCCACTCAGGACTAAGTAACCCCGACACTTAAACTTCGTCATTCGTGCGCAAACGGTTAACACGGGCCACACCATTTGCTAGCCAATCAAAGCAGCTGGACGACCCTATAGTGCTTTGGAATGTATTTTGTCTCGAAATCTTTTCGCCAAATATCACTGCCCCTAGATGCTGCCAATGACACGAGGCACAAACTCGTTTTAATTAGTCCTAATAAATGACAGATCGTTAAACTTATATTATTATTGTTCCGGCCCAAAAAAAAAGTTCGTTAAAAGGCTTTAAACGACATACTACCTACCCGTGAATAAAAATGGTAAAAAGTTACCTCTTTGGAACAGCGCACCTGGAGGAGGAAATTTTGCCTATGCACGAGGGACACCCGAATTCGGCGAAAATACTTCGTAACCAGTTGCGTTTCATAATACTTTAGCGCAGATCTACTTTCGCGATTGGATTATTCCCGCGTTCCACGTCTTAGGTGACTGCTCGTGAATCACAGACGTACGTTATCGGAGTTACTTAATTCTGATCGGCCAGTCAAGTAAGAACATGTCTTCTCACAAAGACACGCCGCCAATAAGCAGAAGGAAACTGCTGGTACGTCCGTAGGGTGCTGCAATATAGCATGCGCAAAACTTTTTTTTCATGGAATTCGCGTGTTGCGGAAGGTACCCTATTGGCTGAGCTGCCGGTTGGCAAGTAAGTTACCAGGCGCTGATTGGCGAACCATCGCTAGTGTCGCCATATTGCTGGAGTGTGTAGCTGGAGTTCGCGGAATAATCGGCTATTTCACCTCTGTATTTCTACGCACTCTGTGACTGCATTGTACAAGGACTACTGCATACTTAACAAAATACATCACAAATGCACCAGTTAAAAAATCAAAAAAGGTCTTCTACAAAGTGTGCAGCTGCCAATGTACACACGAATTCGGCTCGATTGTATATATAGGAGATTGGCGTCCAACGTGGGGCCAAACAAGATCGCGGATATTGCAGGTCTCTCTTCATGGGGCCATATTATTCCTTCGGTGTAGTGCCGATTCCTGTAGCGGTTGCAAGGTAGCTTTATTTCCATGAGAATAACTCGAGGCCGCGAGACGCCTTCGAAAGAGGGTTGGAAGTATGGAGAGGGGAGGAAGACGGCACCGCCGACTAAACGAATGTATGTGAGGGTTACCCCGAGCGTGGGGAAGAAGTGGAGGAGGCGGTAGTGCTGATCTAGGAGTTGGCGTGATCGATCCCTTGCCGGATCATCTCCCGCCTGCACTCGTCCCCTTATCCGTCATGGGGGTGGGTGACGGAGAAAGCTCCCAGTGGCTAGGGGAGTGGGGGGCGGGGAATCAATTTTGATAAATGTGCCGCGATATGCTTACCCTCTTCCCACTCGCTGTGGCGTCCGACAGTCCTGGGCTACACAGACACCCGCCGCTGACAGATAAGGCGAGCGAGTAACCAGACCCTTCGCCCTTTCAGCCGAGAGCCCGCGCGGACGCCCAGGGTGTCCGACGAAAGGGTTCAGCATCAGGATCCACTCCCGCGAGGTTCACTCCGCGCGGATTGGGGAGATGACGAGATCCCTTATGGTTGGAGACCTGAGAAAATTCGCGAGTTCAACGACCTGCAGGCTGAACTCTACAGTCTTGTGTACACATATGCCGATGTTAATTGCACATTGGATGCCTGCTGTCACAGTGGAAGGCGACGATCGGGCCAGCGTTCTCCAGAGGTGTCAAACATAGTATTGTCCAATGGATGAAGTTATATAAACACACGTGTTTTGAATTCTAACTTGTGATCAGGTCCTTGGAAATGTTAATTTTACATATGGTCGAATAATACACAATGGGCGTACCGGTTAGGCAGGGCTTGCAGAAGTACTCAGTTTACCATTAAGAGCCTATAATCCTCTGTCATTTTGACTCATCTACAATCATAACTTAGTACGCTCAGTTCACGGTTTCTTCACACTTTTGAAATGAAACATTTGAAAAATCACCCCATGTGTGACGTATTTGGTTGTTTGTTAAATATGCCGTTTATCACAATGTTATGTTATTGTAAAAGCAGCTTATGTTTGGTTGAACTAAATTTTTTAGTTGCCTTTTATCTATTAATTATAATATTTCAATTATAATTAATATTAATAAAAACAGAGAAAAAATAAGTTTTATGGTAATGCCTGGTAAAAAATATTTCTTACGCAAAATACTATTAAATGCAATGCATTGTCACTTTGGTGTAATTTTCTAAGTAAACTTCAGCTTTGTCTGCACTAGGTGAAGGAATATCCTGGTAGTATAACTTTATCAGGACTTCAGGTGAGTTGGTAGTTACCATGAATCGACTGTAAAATTAATCCATTTTGTTATAATTGTTTCTCTACCAGTTAAACCCATGAAAAACTCGTTTCTACTTTAAAATGCATAGTTTAAACCTAAGCGTACATAAACGGTGAATATATTATTAATTAAAATAATAAAATTAGCCCAATTTAGTTAGGATACACATGTCTGTGTAATCTAGCCTATAGGTAGGTGAAAAGGCAAAAATTAACGTTACGAGCTTTAAACATCGTGAATATGATGTTCCGTGAACATTCACGTGTGAGAGGAGAGATACCCAAACCACACACTGACGTAACGTCACCTACAGTGTAGCGAATCACTGGCTGATGTTACGACACAGGAAGCAAACTGATAGAGTTGTAAGCAAGCATCAGTATACTGCAGAACCATTTCTCAACTCAATTAAATATATAATCAGCAAAGAGTATATTTTACAAAAATTCTGGGTCAGCAGCAACAAATAACAATTATGTAAGAGTTTCATTATTTCCAGCAATTTCTTAAAATTGCAAAATCATTTCCTTGTACAATTTTGTAGACGTCTTGAAGTAGATCTTAGCATCTTCTTTCAGTGTGTTTTTTTTTTTCATTTCTGTATGCAGGTTATTCTTAATTATTTGTACGTTTTCAAAATAGTAACAAATGATTCTGGCATGTATTTACGCAAAAACTGTGTGCTAATTTTTTTTTTTTTCGAGGAAAGAGGAAACACTTATAATGTCTAAAAGTTGAACAGTACGTGGCACAAATAAAAAATAAGAAATGCTTTCTTGGTCACTGCCCCTTGTAAAATGTTTAACGACGTGTCTCTTAGTTCACGGAATTTCCAACCGTGCTCGTGATTCGTTGTGATGTTACTAACAGAGTCGAAACTCGTCAGTAAACACTAGCCACGCGAGTAGAGGAGACGCAGTGGCGTGGAGTGGAAAACCGACGTAGAGGTCATTAAGCCAGTTGCGAGTCTCTCCGTACAGTCGGACGCAGTTCCACTCAGCTGACTCCCGGTGAAAAGGTGCAGATAAACCCGTTGGCGAGAGAGAGAGAGACAGCCCGTGATAGGAGATGGGGTAAAGGGGTGGCGGTGAAGTGTAAGACCATTACCAATCATTAGAGAGGAGTCGGGAAACACAAGACGCACATATGCCTGGACCTTCGAGAGGGGGGGGAGGGGGATGGCTAGGGACGTTAATCCAGGCGCTAACGAAGAGGGAGGGGTCCTGCGTCGGCTGCAGTTAGCGCTGTATTCGGTTCACGGGAACGTCCGACGGAACCGAGCCAGGAAAAGAAAACAAGCCTAGCTACGTCCAGGGGGCCGTGAAGTCCGATCACGGCTGTTAGCGAGGCGTTGTCGGCGAGAGTTATGGCCGGGCAACTCGCTCCCACTTCTGCAGCCTGGGAAACACTGCGACGCCTCTGCTTCTTTACGAGACGCCGATAGACGACGATGAAAGCTACTGGGCGGCTCGCAGCAGCGAGGTCTTGAGAGCCGACGAGGGGGAAACGAAGGAGAAATGGAGAGGCGTCGGAATTCCAGGGCGAGGTGAACGGGAAATCCCCCGAGAGAACCTGCCGAACAGTAGACTTCAATACCATATATGCACCTCAGCTGTTGTTATACCTCCGTCGGCTGCTGGTGCCGTGTCCGTCTTTGACCAAGCCACTCAGGACTAAGTAACTCCGACACTGAACCTTCGTGATTCGTGCACAAACGGTTAACCTGAGCTAGAACATATTTTAACCAATCAAAGAAGCTGGACGACCCTACAGTGCTTTGGACTGTATCTTGTCTCGAAATCTTTTCGTGAAATATCACTGCCCCTACTTATCAGGGGGCGGCTTACAAATTAGTGGTCCACCCTACCACGGTAACTGGGGTGAAAAACAACCCCAAGAAAGAAAATCAATTCTCACCTAGGACTGGCTGCCCACAGCCCAACCTCCGCCGGCAGGGTGAGGCCCTAGGCGTGAATCCACTGTTACCTAGACGTGTTTTTTAAAATAAGAAAATTTTAAGCAAAGACAATTTAAAGAAACGTAAGTTGAGCCAAATTATTCCTGGGCTCCTCACAATATCTTTGTGTTCAATAGCTCGCAAAATGATTGCAACAAGATATAATAATAAAATAAAAATAAAAATTTAGAATAGTCTCGTTTAAAGTAATTTATTTTAAATTATCTTAAAAAAATAACACTTTCAACTCTGTACACATAACCTCTTTTCGAAAAAAAATGATGTCAACGCAATTATAAAATATCTTTAAACATAATACTAAAATATCTTTACATGTTAAAATTATTTTCCTTTGGTAAATAATTATTGTTGAATATAATTAGAATTACAATGTACCTTCATAATCAGTGGGTTATAATTAATGGGANAAATTAGTGGTCCACCCTACCACGGTAACTGGGGTGAAAAACAACCCCAAGAAAGAAAATCAATTCTCACCTAGGACTGGCTGCCCACAGCCCAACCTCCGCCGGCAGGGTGAGGCCCTAGGCGTGAATCCACTGTTACCTAGACGTGTTTTTTAAAATAAGAAAATTTTAAGCAAAGACAATTTAAAGAAACGTAAGTTGAGCCAAATTATTCCTGGGCTCCTCACAATATCTTTGTGTTCAATAGCTCGCAAAATGATTGCAACAAGATATAATAATAAAATAAAAATAAAAATTTAGAATAGTCTCGTTTGAAGTAATTTATTTTAAATTATCTTAAAAAAATAACACTTTCAACTCTGTACACATAACCTCTTTTCGGAAAAAAATGATGTCAACGCAATTATAAAATATCTTTAAACATAATACTAAAATATCTTTACATGTTAAAATTATTTTCCTTTGGTAAATAATTATTGTTGAATATAATTAGAATTACAATGTACCTTCATAATCAGTGGGTTATAATTAATGGGGCCACCTGGATATATATCATTTTTTGGTTATTTGTACTGCATTGCATTATTATTAATTTTATGATATTTTCAAAATNACCACCTGGATATATATCATTTTTTGGTTATTTGTACTGCATTGCATTATTATTAATTTTATGATATTTTCAAAATTTCTTAAACTACCATTAAAAGCTCAAACGTGGCAGCATGCACTTGCATGGTTATTGATTTAAGCCAAAAATCCTATATTTGTTGGGTTTCGCTGGTCCACTGGTGAAACTAGGTGATACACTCAGCCAAACTTGATAACAGGGTATGTGAAGAGGTTACACCCGATCAGAATTCCATTTTCAGAAATTCCTGGGCCAGCAAACCGACATCCATCAAGTCGTGCACCGCACTTTAAAAATTCAAATAAATTCCATGTAAAATAAGCTAATTAGGTCATACACTCAAACATAAACAATTACGCGTTACTTAGTATTCACCGAAGGTGGCGATTCCTCATTTAAAACCACCAGATAGTAGAAAAAAGGCAAAATGCCAAACAGCAGTAAATTTGAGATGTTACATGGCTGATAAAATGTCCAAGAAGGACGAAAAAGACTGGAATAATCAAATTTCGAAAATCGCCTCAGCGAAACGTTTATGAACACCAAAGATAACCTTGTATGTGGTTGCCACTTACAACATTGCAGAGATCTACAGGACGATCGTCGTGCAGCGTAAAGAACATAAGATATCACAAATAATTGCATAAGAAATATTATTAGTTGATTAAGAAAATATGCGTTGTATATGAAATAACTGGACTTAAAATATTATCCTTATAATTAATTATGACAATGTGTGCAAAATAAAGTGCCAACTGAAAAGNGAAATAACTGGACTTAAAATATTATCCTTATAATTAATTATGACAATGTGTGCAAAATAAAGTGCCAACTGAAAAGACGGACTTTATGTTTACAAAATTAAACTAACAAAATACGTTTTTTTTTTACAACTCTCAGAATTTTATGTCACATATTTTACTCAAAATAAACCTTCACTTTCATGTTATTTCTCATTTTGGCAAATTTCAACTATTTAATAGTGACTGACATATCGGAGAGACGAAATACATTTAAACGAATTAAAAATTGGCACTATAGACGGCAGTGAAAACCAGGAACGGAATAACTGTGCTTTGAAAGGAAAGAATAAATCTTTCCAGACAACATAATTATTATGGAACAAAGTGTGCCAACAAATAAAAACGGCACACTAACTTATAGCCTAAGTTAAAATAACACTCATGCCTCACCCGCGGGTTCGAACCCAGAACCTCGCAAACCCTATACGACTTACGCCATGGGAGGTCACCAGCAACATGTTGGAACGCCGATCGCCAATCAGCGCCTGGCAACCTACTCGCCATCCAGCAGCCCGGCCAATAAGGAATCCTTTGCAGCATGCAGTTCCCAGTACGGCACAATTCCCACCCCCAGGGCCTCTCGCAACCAATCAGAGAATGGGTACGCCCATATCAAAGGAACCGCCACGATATTTTGCCTTTGAGTGCTTACCTAATTTGCGGCAGCATTGCTCGAGCCACTCTCTCTCTTGCGTAGCTCTCAAAGTGATAAAATCAGCCAGTCATGGGCGTTGATCTGAGTGAGAAT
Source organism: Clitarchus hookeri (assembly GCA_002778355.1). Taxonomy (NCBI): domain Eukaryota; kingdom Metazoa; phylum Arthropoda; class Insecta; order Phasmatodea; family Phasmatidae; genus Clitarchus; species Clitarchus hookeri. The sequence continues at coordinate 247,932 of NQII01002712.1, read as the reverse complement.
CAGTTGTCGTTGCCGATGGACTGGGGCGCCACTCACTGATTGGCGTACCACTTCCTGCGATACTTCTGGGCATCACTAGCGACGCCTTATTATCTCGAGAAGTTTTTCTGGCTTGTTCAGTTTAAAAAACACTTCAGTTCAAATCCGTTTTTGTGATCGTATAATTTATTTGATACCCTTCTAAGGCACGTGCCTGCAAGTCAGAGACGTTCTGACTTGCCAGCCCAAGAGAGGAAGGGTCTTCTCACAAAGAGACGCGGCCAACTAGCGAAGAAAGCCGCAGAAATCCCCAAACAGTATTGAAATCTACCCTGCGCATGAAATATTTTCGCAAAAATCGCCATCATATGCGTCTGTAGCTCGCGTTAGGCATTGCCAGGTAACAGAGTAAACAATTACACGGAGACGAAATGACGTGGCGGTTCTTTCGAATGTGCGCGTACCCATATTCTGATTGGCTGCGTGAGTATCTGGGAACAGTACCTTGTGTCTGATTGGCTACCCGCGTGCTGCGCGATGTTCCCTATTGGCTGGGCTGCCGGCTGGCGAGCAGGTTACCAGGCGCTGATTGGTGATCGGCGTGCCGACATGTCGCTGGATAGTGACGCCGTATTGGTGGCGTGCGCAGCTCAAGTTCGCGGTTCAAGGCTCCCGTCTACCTGGCGCTTGAGCTGCGTTGCAGGGTTTTTGAAATGCACGTTTTCCCACGAAACTATTAAACGTGCAGACCAAAGTGACGATCTACGAAAGGAACTCACGCATCAGACGAACAGTTGCTAGGTTTTAACGTCCTGTTGGCAGCGTAGTCGTTTGAAACAGAACAAATTGTTCTGTCAGATAGGAACTGGGGAATAGCCAACCACGACCTCTATTAAGGAACCACCCCAGCATTCACCTTAATTCAACAAAACCAAAATCAGGGTGGTTGGACCAGGAATCGAACCTGGACACTCCCAAACGCAAGTCTAAAAATAAGACAATTTTGTTTTCTTTATCGTGTGTGCTGATGTATATGGTACATTTCTTGCAACATGCATGTACGTTACTATGCTAAATTAGCGTGCAGCTGAGTTCTTTCGAAATGTCACGTACGTTAGACACGCCATTTCAGAGTAGTACGTCAAAACGGCTAAAAACAAAACAGCTTCTTCTAAGTGCCGTATCTTGAAATATACGCATAAAATCCTTACAAAACTACTCAAGGGCCCTGCACTGAACCTTTCTGCAGACTTCCCATCGATATTTAATATGGTCAACGCTGAAAGTTTCATAGGTACACGCGGTGAGACGAGAACACTACACGCCAGTTCAGAACCTTGCGCTTAGAGGCGATGGCGCACTTGACACGCGTCGCGTTGTCGCCCTTATCGCTCCCACGCTTCTGGGCCTCAAACGCGGGAAAAATCCTTCACGTAGGCGGGAACCTTAAGCAGCTGTTTCACGTCTGTATTATTGATTACTCTGTGGTCAGGTTTTCCCTCGCCTCGGGAGGGGCGGTTGTCGGGTTGTTCCTCGTCGACGGACCACGAGGTCGTGGCCCCCGCCTGCCTGTTTGCCCAGCATCTCGACGGGTGGGGACCCTCGCCAGCCGAGGCCAACCCATTTCCTCCCAGGGATCGGCCCCCGTGTATACCCACACCCCCATCCTCTTCTGGACCTCCCAGCAGTCCGGTAACTTGTCTGTAATTGCTTCCGTGGCCTATCGACCCCCCCTTCGTCGTCTTATCCCGGAGGGGCAGCGAAGGACCTCCCTCGAGGTCAGCTACACCCCCCAACTACCGGGGGCGACGAGGCAGTCTATACGAGTGCACACCGCCGGTAGCCTCAAAGCGTCTACTACCCTCATCTATATTCACCGGGGAGGACGCTGTTAAAATGCTTACACCTCCCCCCAACCACCCCCCCCTGCCCTGAAGGCGCGGCGTAATCAGATTCCCCGCGAATACCTCGCCACACCCCTTCAACGATCTACGTGCACGCACAAAGACGCTACACCGTCGCCCCCCCCCCAATAACGTGCTCCGCGACACATCAAAGGTTGTTTGACTCCGGAGACGACGAAGGGCGGAGTTGTGCGTCTCTTCAGGTCCAAGGAGGGGGGACAAAAAACCGCCGCAGATACGCCGGAGTCTACACCCGCCAGCTCGAGGACAGACCTTTACACGTCGGCAGGCAGCAAGTTCGTCAGTAGCGGCTGCCGAATGGTCCCGGTACGTACATACACGTATTATATTTCGCGAAAAGAATCCATGACCATTGTCCATTCAACGTTACTTCCTACTTTTCTGAAGCCTTGTTGAACTTCTGCTTCCAGGACATTCCTCCACTTCGTTAAAATAAAACTTAGTCAAGTCTAGAAAATTTTGCAAAAGGACTATTTGTTATTAGGCATCACCGACACACGTACATTTTCACTGATTTTATTTATGTTAATAATAAATGAAATAATTATAATTTACAGATATAATAGAGCTGAAAAAATTTAATTTATCCAAAAATTAGGTACTTTTATGTTGACACAAGTATAAAACGCTTTTGAGAGATACGTGACATATTAAGGAAACTACTATGACGTGATTAAATAATTATGAAGAAACCGCGAACGGACTATAGTTGTATTTCGGAACGCTCTATCTCAGATATACCAATTATTTTGGCAGCGCCTAGAGTTCTCAGTTCTTTGCACGCTCGGCCCGCAACTATTTACTCGCTGGTTACCGCCATGGTGAGAGAATTGGTTTTATTCGACTTGGTTGCACGTTATACACTGTAAATATGAAAAAGAGATTTCAATCAGTAAATCAATTTTAACTGAATCTTTATTTAGGGCCACATATTTTTCACGGAAAGATTTACACAAAGGCTAGACTCCAATGTCCTAGGGCATATGTCTGCTTTTTCTTTGGTTATTGGCCACGTGCCTTTGCCGGGAGACAGTTACTTACGTGACTGGGCCAATCAGAATTAGGTAGCTGCGACACTGAGAGTCAGTGATTCGCGGGCAGCTATGTATGACAGTTCACGAAAGTGGATCTGAGCTCAAGTGTTTTGGAATGCAAGCATTCCTGAAGTCCTTTCACAAAAAAAAATAACAGGTAGCGCTATCATCAGGAGGCCGCGGTGGCTGAGCGGTTAGTCTGCCCTCCTGCCAACAAGGCAGAACCGAGTTCAATCCCTAGCCGGGTCACTCCCGAATTTTCGCATGTGGGAATCGTGCCGGACGATGCCGCTGGTCGGTGAATTTTCTCGGGGATCTCCCGTTTTCCCCGCCCTTTCGTTCCGGCGTTGCTCCATACACTCACTACGATGACCCTCGCCGGCTCTCAAAACATCGCTGTCAAGAGCCGCCCAAATCTCTTCACTCACCCTATCTTCCAGTTAATGAGATGTTTCTACTGGCGATTCAGTGTAATGCACTGAGGTTTTACTGCTAGGACGATGCAATTGACTTGGAATCAGTAGAAATAACTGTACAATCAGTGAATACCAGCAACTCGAAGGATCAGTAAAATTTTACTGTTTCAAGTGGATCCGTTTAAGCAGATCTGCAGTCAAATTCGCTGATTTGGAGCAGTTTAAAATTTTTCGATTTTAGAGATTACGGTTACGATTTTTTTTATTACTTGCCAGAGAGTCGTTCAGGGCATATCCAAACGTGGTGCATTCATGAAAGAAATTCCATATTATACGTTCTTGTGTTCTTACATGGCATCGAAAGAATTTTCGAAATTCACGACCTCTAACTACCATGATTAAATTACTTTCCTGGGAATCACAAAAGTTCATTGCCCAAATAACCTAAATTTTCGAAGCTACTATGCCAATGATCAAAGGAAATCTTCCGGTGTGAAGATAGTATTCTCAAATATAGCCTGCACGTAAATATTTTCTTGAGTCGGGTACAACTAGATCTCTCTCGCACACACTAGCGGAAAATTTTTTTTGCACGTTTGGCAAACCATTGTTTGGAAACTTGTTGCGAGACAATTTTCTCATAATACTGCAAACGAAAAAAAATTGTATCTTTATAGCAGTGTGTTACGCGCGGTCCCGGTGCTGTGGTGAGTGACCCACCTCAACTCTTCCCTCCCCAACAAGCAGGCCCACTCTCGCTACGTCGCCCAGCGGCCGCGGGGCAATGATTGACAGCGAACCGGGCTGACGTTGCAGCCCCTCCACCCCCCTGCCGGAGGAGTCAACGACTTGAGATAATGCGCAAGAATTTTCTAGAAATCGTTTTCCGCGGCACAACGCGGAATGCGGAGAAGGTTCTGGACCAGAGCAGGCGCCGTCAGTAAATACCGCCACAGCGGGAGGATAGGCAGTTTTTTGTGGTAGCTATTTGGCTGAAGTATGGTAATCAAGCGAAGTCTGGTGTAACGAGGGACGTCAGCGAATAGGACGGATGAAGGCGTACAAGTTTTTGTGCGTGGTGTGTGGACGGACGAGAGGGCGTGGTAACCGACGAGTAGAGTGCTGTTGTACACGTGCGCTAGGAGTAGTCTAAAACTTTCCGGACTGGTGGAACCTGGACTGAAATAAGGTAGGACTGTATGAACATGTGATACGGACTTCATTGTGAGTATTTGAACTGTCGAATAAAGATATTATCGGGGGTGAATTTAGTTATTTGATTTCATTAATTTATATGAAGTGACGGACGAGTATATAAACATCAGTTGTAAATAACAAGTAATAGTTATTTATTCTAAGATATTAAGTCGAGAGCATTTTCTTTGCAGTGTTTGTAAATAAATTAGGAAATTATTAACTCTTTTTATTAGACAATTATGTCTTCCATCCTTTAAAGAACTTTGCTAAACACATTGAACTTGAGAAATTGTAACAATATTTTTTCATGATACATAAAAATGGTTATATATTTCCATATTTGTAATAAACTAGAAGTCTACAGCAATTGCTTGTTAAAATTCAACATTATATTTACGAAGTCCACAGCCAAATTATTTTCCAAATTACTGAAGCGTCCTGATTTGTTTTCGGATGATTAATTTTTTACTCGTTTTGGGACTTTGCAGACCAACCATAATATTTCAGTCTTAGGAAAGTCAGGAATCTCAACGGTGGAGTGAAATTGGACAGTAGCTTCATAAACAGGCGGTAACCAATAATTAAAGAATAATTTCTGACATGTACACAGAATTTTGAAACCTAGCAAACAGTCGACTTTTCCCGCTTTAAACCATTGCCTCTGCAGATTGGATATTGATTAATTTTCCTCCGGGAATTCTACAGTTTTCCCCACCTAAGGACGTAAAAGCAGTTTTCTTTTGCTTATTGGTGACGTGTCCTTGTGAGAAGATATTTTCTGATATGACTGGCCAATTACAGTTAGGTACCTCCGATACTGTACATCTGTGATTTGCGAGCAGAGTTCTAAGACACGTTAAACCTAGATCATGCAATCAAGAAATTGTATCTGAGCCTTACTGTTATGAAATACAACTGGTCATGATATCTTTTCGCGAAATTCAGGTGTCCCTAAAATCCATATACCTAAGACCACCTGTTTTTAGCAAAAATATTCATGCTCAAGCTAGACTTCAACTTCTTACGTGTAAGCTTGCACATTTCCTTTGACTATTGGCTGCGTATCTATGACAGTAGAAATTTTATACTCGACTGGGCCAATCAGAATGAAGGTACCCTGACACTGAATGTCCGTGATTGGTTGGAACACACTTAAGACGCGTGCGGGTTAAAACCATCCAACCGCGATAATTATTCTGAACTAACGTGTTTTGGAGTACAACTAGAGGAATATTTTCGTGAAAAACACGCGGCCCTACCTCTAGAAATCCTTCCTGCTGTAAGGTCGGGTTTTGAAAGCCAGACGACTAGAAGGGAATATCCATCAAGTTCACTGCGATGTTACATCTAGTCGGCATAAATCAGAGTATTGGTTATTATAATGAATAGGATGAATATGGACACCCGATTTTCGCGAAAGCATTTCAACACGGGGTAGATTTCAACACTACTCGGGCATTTCAATGTCTTTCTATGCTTATTTGCCACGTGTCTTTGTGAGAAGACCTTTGCTTCAGTAACTGGCAAATCAGGATTAGGTTACACTGATATTTAACGTCACTGATTTGCTGGCATGCACCTAAGACCCGTAACAAATAAATGATAGAGTGACGAAAATGGGCCTGAACTTAAGTGTTTTTTAATTCAACAAGTCAGAAAAACTTTTTCGTGAAAATCTGGTGTCCCTAAAGATGAAGTGTTTATCATGTGACGCAAGAAAGAACATTTTACGAAGACACTGGGCAGTCGGCGTTATATTAACACTTTCAGACCCACTTCAATTTACGGTTTCATGTGCTGCAAACATAAAATTGTATGATGCGTGCTCTAATTTAGTCAACACAACACTTGTTTCGTTGTCATAGCCAATGAGATGTGGGCTATACGTTCTGGTACAGTTATACGAACCAATTATGACCTAGACCAGTAAGACGGTTTGCGAATCCTTCTCTTACAGGTAAGATCATTTGTCATTGAGCTTCGCAGTGCGCAGTACAGACAAAAAAAATAGCTACACGTGCGTAATACACAATTGAGCAGACTGGGTTTAAACGGGCAAGCAGACAGCCTGCCAGTACTTCAGGTTGAATATAAGTGACCAACATATGTGTTGTTCCTGTAATGGTGTATATACACATGGCAAAATGTAAATATACATATTTTTATAGTCATAGATAACGTAGCTTTAACACTTTGTGGCTTATACACATACATACATCGACAAAAATACAAGCCATAGAAGTGAGTCGCTTATACAGAATGTTAGGAAACTCAGTGCCTAAACGCCAGATATAGTTTCCTTGGACCAATAGTAACACAAAATCCCTAGACACGTATATCCTGAAAACGTATTTATATAAAATCATTGTGTTCAAAGCTGCGGCCTACAGCGCCTGGAGAACAATGAGGCGCGATATACGTGTAGGGTAAATTGCATAGGATCTAGGAGTGCGGCGCTGCGTATGTAATAATTTAGTTTCACGCGCCTGCGACCTATGCAACTTGTCTCTCTTGTAAGATCGCATCGCCTTGTTCTCCGGGCATTGTACGCCAAAACTTTAAACACAATTATTTGATTTAAATACGTTTTCCGGATATAAAAGTCTAGAAATTTTGTGTTGCCATTGGTCCAAGGAAACTATATCTGGAATTTAGGCACTGAGTTTTCGAAAATTCTGTATAGGTAGGTCCAGTGACTTTTCGCGTAAAAATCGGAGCACACAGTAGACTTCAATACTTCCATACTTTATACCTCCATTGGCTGCTGATGCCGTGTCCCGTCTTTGACCAAGCCACTCGGGACTAAGTAACTCCGACACTGAACCTTCGTGATTCGTGCGCAAACTGTTAACACGAGTCAGGACATTTGTTAGCCAATCAAAGAAGCTGGACGACCCTACAGTGCTTTGGACTGTATCTTGTCCCGAAATGTTTTCGCGAAATATCACTGCCCCTACGTATAGGTGACTCACTCCTGTTCCTTGTCTTCATGTCGGTAAATGCGTACAGGTAGCATGTTGTTAAATCTATGTAATGCACGACTATAAGAAAACAGGCATTTTTACTTTTTTTTTTTAGTTTGTTCTCTTAATGTATCTCCCCTTCGATTAGGAAATACCTGGTATCGTCACTTTCACTCATACATCAAAGTGAGAATAAGGCACGATGTGCCTCCTGCCGTCTCGATATGCCTGCAGGCACTCGGAGCAATAAGTGCCNTGTAAAGGGTTGTTATTGACAGTCGGATTACGCGAGTGAGAGACGGCTTGCACCCTCTCCTCCCCACCACCCCCTACCCAAGTAAGAGGATGACTGTTTAAGCCGCGTGCTCCTGTGGCAGATCTCAGCGTCATCCCTCTCGTCTTCGAGGATTCCGCCCCTGCGTGGAAACAGCGTGTGACCTCTCCCGCACTTACGTGGCACCACCCAAGTGTCTCTTTTATATTTGACACCTAGAACAATACGATCAAGCGTCAAGTTTAATCCACAATTGAAAAAAAAAAAATCATTACTGCAACACAAACTTATCTAAAGACCTCGAGATTGAGCGCTGTATGGTTAGCGACAGGAAAGTTTTGCAATTTCAATGACGAGTACGCGATTCGCTACTTGTTTCCTTGCAAGTCTGCTATTGGCTCAGTGTCATCTAATAAATCTTTGATCCAAATACAAAGGCGACTTCAATGTACACGTGTTTGACGTCTGTCTTGTCCTGAAATGAACTCGGCGAAATTTTCCTGTCCCTATGTATTGTCCATTCGCGGTTACCTCTGACTTTTCTGAACCACTGCTAAAGTTATTCTCCCAGGATATTCCTCCGCCTCATGCGAATAAAGTTTAACCGAGTCTAGAAAATGAGACCAAAAGTGACAACGCCCCGCATTCGTGCGCACTCAGATAAATAATATTTTACATAAGAACAATTTCTTACTAGGCATTACCAACGTACCTTTTATTCTCTCTGATTTTATTTATGTTAATTATGAATGAAATATAATAATTTACAAATAAATTATAAGTTAAATTTGAACTTGACACAAATTAAGGTACTTTTATGTTAACACAAGTATACAACGCATGTGATACAACACAGGTGTTGGAAACAATCAAACACGACATACCTGGGGTGATATTTTAATGTTTTCATTCTAAAACTGTTGAATAAACCGTGAATTGACTGTAGTGGCTTTCAAAGTGACACGTATTGAGTTGCCAAGTTAAGAGCCTAGTAGTGGGGGGGGGGGAGAGTTGAATAAGGTAGTCTGTTTCACAGCTTAACATATTCCTACCCCCGACAAACCAAGAGAAATAGTTGCATCCTTTCTCTTACGTCAGGCCATTTCTTTGTTTACGCTGGTGTAGTCTTTTCGCGGTTTCACACTTTTCATAGTAAACGTTTGAAAAATCGCTCCATGTATGACGTGCTCGGTTCTTTCCCATAAATCTCACTTACCACAAGGTTTTTTTATACTTGTGTTAACACAACAGTACCTTATTATTTTAATAAATTGAAGTTTTACTTATATTTTATCTGTAAAACATGGTATATCGTTTATAATTAGGAGCACTAGTTCCTCGAGAAAACATTTCAAGACAAGTCGTGTTCCAACGTAGATTACTTCAGAACCACTTTCGTGATTGGATCGTTTGAACTGCTATGCGCCTTATCTGTCTGCCTGCGAATCACGGACGGGCAGTATCGAATAAACTTAATTTTGATTGGCTCACTCTTGTAACAGACTGTCTTCACATAAAAACAAGCGGCCAATAGTCAAATGAAGACTGCAAGTGTGCACAAAGGATATTGAAGTCTGGCCCCCGCAAAATATTTTTGGGAAAAACAGGTGGCACTATGTATAATTAATGCGAATAACAACAGGAAGAAACTAAATGTGTTGGTAATGGCTAGTAAGACATAGTTATTATGCAAAATATTATTAAACTCAGTGCGCCTGAATCCGTTCCGTTGTCCCTTTGGTGTCATTTTACAGACCCGGTAACGCATTTTATACATAAGGCGGAGGAATACCCTTGAAGTAGGACTTTAGCAGGGGTTCAGAAAAATTGGAAGTAAACCAGAATGGGCTATATGTCTATTGTCATGTTCGGTTATGCTACTCGTGTTAACTCGTATCGCTGAAAACTGATGGCTAGAAATGTCTTTATTTTGCATGTGGTACGCTCGTACATGTTTCTTTCTTTCTACACGACCTTAAAGTTGCTGCGTCGATAACAAAAAGTGATGGGCGAAGGAGGGAGAAAGAACTTGTGTTTCACATACTCTATTGTTTGTTAATATTGTAACACCTAGAAATATTTACCTTAATGAATCCAAACTCGGAGAATACGTAGAACATTGTACCAGCAATACGTGATTACGATTGCAGAGAGATTTTTTATAAACGTAGGTCCAGCAGCGCCCTCTCTTGTGCGACCGGAAAGGTCCGTGTTACGCCAAGCTCAGTCATTGAAGAGCCGTCAAACGAAGGAAAATGCAGGTGCCAGTATGCCTCGTCGACGTCAAAGGGTGCCATATCAGCACGAGAGTGAGTTCGAACGGGGCAGAACGATCGGTCGCCGGGAAACGGGTTTGTCATACCGTGACATTTAGGCTCGTACAGGGCTTGCTGCTACGACAGTGATGCGTGTGTGGTACCAGTGGATAGAAGAGGGTCTTAAGCAGCGACGATCGGGTACTGGACGACGCAATGTGACCACAGCACGGGATGACCGCCATCTTGTCCGCATGGCCGTAACGAACCGTACAGCCTCGTCCACAGTGTTGGCTCAACACTGGAGCACTGCAACGGGTGTGGACCTGTCTGCGTCGCCGGTTCGACGCCGTCTGCTGCGGGCTGGACTTGTGACACGCATGCCATTCCGTCGGCTTCCAATGTCCAGAAACCACAAACGCGCCAGACTGCAATGGGCACGTGAACGCCGTCACTGGTGTGCTGAGTGGCAAAATGTAGTGTTTTCGGGCGAGTCCCGCTTCAACCTGCCCTAGAGTGATGGCCGCATACGTGTTAGATGCTACCGTCGGGACAGCAATCACTCAGCCTGCATTGTGGAGCGGTATAGCGGGTAAACACCACGTGTGATGGTTTGGGGCGCCATTGGATACAACACGAGATCTCAACTCCTACGTATTGAGGGCAATCTGAATAGCAACGGCTAAATCAGGGGGGTTCAAGAGACCGAGGTACTGCCCCTCCTTCAGGCAACTCCACACGCCATATTTCAGCAGGATAATGCCTGGCCACATGTTGCGAGGAATGTGCAAGCCTTCTTCAATTAACGACGGGTACCGCTGCTTCCCTGGCCTGCACGTTCGCCTGAAATGTCACCCATCGAACATTTCTGGGATATGGTTGGTCGGCGACTTGTTCGTCACGGACCTTGATGCGTTGTGGACTCTCATACGAACCGCGTGGAGGGAGATTCTCCAAGAACATATCCAGGTCTTCCTTGATTCCGTGCCAAAACGTTTAGGGGCTCTGACTGCAGCACGCGGGGACTTCATACAATACTGAATTCTCAAGGACAGAGATCATGTAAGTTTCCAAAATCCTTATTAATTGTGTATTGTCATGTACCTAATTTGTAATATAATGTTAACTTCAACCACATGTAACCTTCATGGCGTTGCATTTTTCACAAACGTTAGTTTATATCCCGGGCTTTCACTTGAGTTTGTCGAGGGGTGACTTTATAATAATCACGTGTACTGCAGAACTCGGTGTGTGTTGTTTAAATCGTTGGTTCACAGGTTGTGTGCGTGATTGCCGGGTTTTGCTGAACCATTAAAATAAATCACTATATTTTAATTATTAACCCATTAACACGGGGGTTGCGATGGTGTACTAGTTAGACTACTCGCCTCCCCCCAAGGCGAAATTCGGGAAAAATTCGGGAAATTTTGAGGGAAATTCTGGCAAAAGGGAAATTTTCAAGTTAAGATGTTCTCTGTCAGATGCCACTACAAGTCCACTGCTACATGTCATGTCCATCCTACCGTCCTAAGCCCCAAGCCCCTGCCCTAGAACTCTCATTATGTATATACTGATGCGAAGCAGTCTCATACACCGCGAACTTCAGCCGCACACGCTAACAAAATGGCGTCGCTGACCAGCAACATGTCGGAACGCTGTTCGCCAATCAGCGCATGGTAACGTATTCGCCAGACTCAACCCAGCCAATAGGGAACCTTTCGCAGCATGCAACAGCCAATCAGATGCAAGGCCCGTACTAAGAGCATCACGCAGCAAATCAGAATATGCATACGCCACGTCTCTTCGTTTCTTTATAAAAGCTGTTCACGATAAAGTGATCACTTATAAACTCAACCCTTGAAAAATGTCGCTGCCCCCTCCCCCTTCCAGCATATATTTTGACGAGCATTCTGAATGGCATGCGTCCGGAATAAAATGATAACGATGGAGGGAAAGTAGTTCCAAGTTTTTACGTTGAATTAAAAGTGTTAGGTAAAACGTTTGTGAAAATTGAAATGATTTCTCTTGCTTTTTGTTTTTTTAATGCATATAAGTGTAAGAATTAGTATATTGGTAAAATACTTACTTTTTAAATAATTTCACAGTTTCACTTGACCGACGCACGAATAAAGTGATCATGCCCATGGAAATGTTAATTATACAGATGGCAGAAGAATACGTACTTTTTATACTAGTAGATCGTGAACGGGGCTTTCAAAATGACTCAGTTCACCGTGAAAAATCTACTTATTTACTCTGTGATATGATTGAGAGAGAAGAGCACGACCTACATAGAAGGAAACATCTCGTCATTCCTTTTCTGCGTAGCTTGCTGTTCTGTGCGCTCACCTACTGTGCGGCCGGATGAGATCCTACCGCCGCCTTCTGGTCGTGTATATCTCTCGCGCACTACGTCCGGCAAGGAATGCAGAGGTAATCGCCGGTGCCACTCTTAATGGCTAATTGACCGTAACACAGCTACATGGGCGAAGCGCTGGTAATTAACGCCTTTATTAGCCCCGGGGCTACGGAGAACAGACGACAAGTAGAGGCGCGAGGTATGTTCCGGGCCATCTGCCGCCAACGCACACTCCGTCCGCCGTCATGCGTCGCCACGAGGTATATTTCGTCCACCGCAATGAGAAAAAAAATTCCTAACTTTACTGTATAGCCTCTTCAGACCCACATTAATGTATGGTTATAGATAGGGGCAGTGATATTTCGGGAAAATATTTCAAGACAAGGTACAGTCCAAAGCACTGTAGGGTCGTCCAGCTTCTTTGATTGGCTAAAAAAATGTCCGGACTCGTGTTAACTGTTTGCGCACGAATCACGAAGGTTAAGTGTCGGAGTTACTTAGTCCTGAGTGGCTTCGTCAAAGACGGACACGGCACCAGCAGCCAATGTAGGTATAACAACAGCTGCGGTGTGTATATAGTATGGAAGTCTACTGTGTGCTCCGATTTTTACGCGAAAAGTCACTGGCCCTAGTTATAGGTGTTGCATATAAGAATATTTTTAAGAAATGCCGCACGCATCACTTGTTTGTTATCACAATCACTGACTAGAGGCGGGAAAATTTCGCGGATGAATTTCAGGACCATTTAGTATTAAAAAAAACTCGTAGGTTTGTACAGCTTTTTCTTAGAGCCACCTGCTTTTTCGTGAAAAGAATTATGCACAAACTAGATTTCAACTTCTTACGTACATGTTTGCAAATGTCCTTTGGCTATTGGTTGCGTGACCGTGTGAGAGAACATTTTCTGCTCGAATGGGCTAATCAGAATAAAGTTAACCGATATGGGTCGTCCGTAGTTGGCTGGCGGAAACATAACCCGCGTGCGATTTAGCCCGTTTGGTACCGGATCAATTTTCGATCTCAAGTGTTCCAATTGTTTAATTTTATTGTGTACGTGGTACTTATGTCTCGAGTGTGCTTCTCGCGATCAATGCACAACGTTTGGGTGTTCAGTGCTATCACCAATTACCAATCATAAACGAGAGTTTCCCCAACTAAAAAAAAAACATATGTCTCACAGCGAAGACGCCCAGAACACCGACCACAGATTCCTCGTTATGTACAGTGTTAAAACGTTCAACGCACAACAAAATTACGTGAGGAAAAATATCGCTTGCAACAGGCTAGGTGCAGTTAATGATCTACTGTGTTCAAGGCTGTCGCCATATTCACGTCAACCTTTAACAACAGCGGATGGAATAAATAATATTTATCAGTTTATCAAGCTCATTCCCGTATTTTATGGTCGAGAGGTGTTTTGCAGCCGTTCGATATTTTCTGAGGGATATATTTCCTACCTTACTCTCGTTGCTTACTTGACTTCAGAATAAAACTGATTACAATCCTAACTAATATTATAAATGCCAAAGTGTGCTTGTTTGTTTGTTTGTCCTTCTTTCAAATCGCAACGGAGCAACGGGTTGACGTGATTTTTTGTACAGAGATAGTTGGAGGGCCGGGAAGTGACATAGGCTACTTTTTATCCCGAAAAATAACTCATTCCCTCAGGAAAATTCTTTTAGTAAAAATAGCGCCCGGGGTACAATTTTGCGACAATGTGAGTTGTTAGTGTCGGACGAAAGCACAATGCCACACAAAAAAGCGATATAGGCCCTAAACCGAACTCTACAGGATATACGAAACAATACAGACATTATGGAAGGAATGGTTGTATTACTGGCTGGTGACTTCCGCCAAACTCTACCGGTGATTCAGAGGGGCACACCTGCAGATGAAATCAAAGCCTGTCTCAAGTCGCCAAGCTTATGGGCCAATGCAAAGAAATTCAGCTGGATGACAAATATAAGAGTGCATCTCTACAATGACGTTGATACAGGACATTATGCTGATACACTATTAAAAATTGAAGAAGGGCAGTTAGAAACAGATGCCGAGGGCTGTTGTTCACTACGGGGGATTTTTAGTAATTTGGTGCAGAGTGATACGGAACTGATTGCTAGCGTTTACCCAGATCTACAAAGAAAGTAAAAGAGCGATTCTAGCACCAAAAATGACATCGTTAGTGCTTTGTTCTGTGTTTATGATCAGTGTCTGTTTACTAACAAATACCGTTATTTCTCCTTAAAAGTTGATTACTACAACCACGCGAGCAACATTCAATGGCGACGTTTTTCACCTTGCACGCTTTGAAATTGAAAAGCAAGCGCAGACATTGTCAGGAAAAAGTATAAAAAGTATGTACTTATTAAAAAACACTAAACAATAATTATGCAGTCCATGCGAATGGAGCCGCGGGCACAGTTAATAATAAATATAGTTTTTAACCCGTCAACGTAATATCCCGAATATACTAGTTCACGTCCAACACGCTACGGAATAGGTGGAATCACGGTCGCTGCTATGCAACTCCAGAATCTAGCACCAATACGGACATCGGCTTTCCTTGGGCAATGCTATTGGTTGCTGCGGACACGCAAACTATTTTATAATCGGTTGCTTACTGTGCAATGAAGGACTTTCCATAGATTTCAAAGTGCCATTTGTTATAATAAATTTGTAAGTACTATTCACGCCATAAATTTCTTCTCTTTCGACACCTCGAACAAAAAAATAATGTGTGCATTTAGGTACTAAAAGCAAGTGAATTAATGTAAATAAATTATTGCACCTACGCCATATGGGCGCCGTGCTGAGAGTGTTAAACTGGATGCTACGAGCTTGAACAAGTGTGCGTGCATTATCCTGTAATTAAATCGTTAATTAAACTAATAGGTAGGACCAGTGACTTTTCGCGTAAAAATCGGAGCACACAGTAGACTTCAATACTATATACACACATCAGCTGTTGTTATACCTCCATTGGCTGCTGGTGCCGTGTTCGTCTTTGACCAAGCCACTCGGGACTAAGTAACTCCGACACCGAACCTTCGTGATTCGTGCGTTAACGGTTAACACAAGCCAGAACATTTTTTAGCCAATCAAAGAAGCTGGATGACCCTACAGTGCTTTGGACTGTATCTTGTCTCGAAATATTTTCGCGAAATATCACTGCCCCCACCTATCATCCCCTAGCTATCTGTTCTGCACCATTGTGCTCGCGGTCACGACTGTACCGAGTACAACTGCGGAGTTGCAAGCGCCACTGGGAGGGGAGGATGTAGTTCAGCTCAGATGGTTGCGGTCTGGACCATCTCTCTCACTGCATCTCCTCAGCACAAACACACACACACGCACACAGATCTCCTTGTTTGCATCCCGGCTGAAATTAAGTCACGACTTCGCTGGCTACTTCAAAGGTCAACAGTTTTAAGAGTTCTCCATCCCCCTCTGTGCCATGGCCCGGGTCCATTCTCTCTATAATCCGTAGCTCCCACCCTCTTCGACCCCCTCCCCAATTTTCTGATCGTTTGGGGAGCGGCGGATTATCCGGGGGCTTGCATTTCNCACCTATCATCCCCTGGCTATCTGTTCTGCACCATTGTGCTCGCGGTCACGACTGTACCGAGTACAACTGCGTAGTTGCAAGCGCCGCTGGGAGGGGAGGATGTAGTTCAGCTCAGATGGTTGCGGTCTGGACCATCTCTCTCACTGCATCTCCTCAGCACACACACACACACACACGCACACAGATCTCCTTGTTTGCATCCCGGCTGAAATTAAGTCACGACTTCGCTGGCTACTTCAAAGGTCAACAGTTTTAAGAGTTCTCCATCCCCCTCTGTGCCATGGCCCGGGTCCATTCTCTCTATAATCCGTACCTCCCACCCTCTTCGACCCCCTCCCCAATTTTCTGATCGTTTGGGGAGCGGCGGATTATCCGGGGGCTTGCATTTCGTAACCCCGCGAGCTGTAGGAATTCGCCGATTGTATTTCGAGAAGTTCCCGGTGACCTAATGCTTAATACACGGAAATTTCGTGAATTCATCCGAGTAAAACTACTTGTTAATTTAAATCTCAGCTTCCATTAGACCGTGGTACGTCAGACAGGCCCCGGACAACTTTCAGCCAATAATGAAACTGCAAGGAATGAAAGTATCGAATTCCGCACTAAAGGTTGCACGCATTAAAGTGAGCTCTTTTGAAATCAAGCCTTGAAAAATGTCACTGTCCCTACCTGCGTGTATTTTTTAACAAGAACACTGACTGCCGTGAGACCAGTTAAGTTGGTAACGACGGAGGGAAAGTAGTTCTGTTTCTTAACATTGAATTAAAAGTATTAGGCAAACGTTCGTGAATACTGGAATTATTTCTTTTAACTTTCGGTTCTTTTATAATGAACATAAATGTAAGAATAAGCGAAATTATAGACCCTTTACTTCTATAATAATTCTGATGTTTCATATAACCGACGTGTGAATAAAATGATCCGGCCAGTGGCAAGGTAAATTTTTCTTGTAGAGTAATAATAGTCTACAAAATGTGCACACAAGCAGGGCTTTCCAAAATGCTCAGATTGCCATGAACAGCCTTTACATACGCTGTGATTAAAGTAGAGCAACAGCCAATGAACCACTAACGTTTAACAGTTGCGTGAAATAAAACTAATATCAAACATGCTGCAACGCCGTTCAAGCATTAAGTAGGCGACCGGCTAAAGTTGTAGCGGAGCGGAGTGGAGAGATTTGGTCGGCTCCTAACATCGACGTCTTGAGAGCCGATGAGGGCGAAGTGAGGTGAGCATGGAGCAGCCCCGGAATGCAAGAGTGGGAAAAACTGGAGAGCCCTTGAGAAAACTAGCCGACAAGCGACATCGTCCGACACGATTCCCACGTGCGAAAATCCGGGAGCGACCCCACCCTGTTAGCCTAGGTGAGAGGTGATTGGTTTGACCACTATACCACCGCGGTCCCACGTGACCAACTTAAGGGTTGTTTTATGGGAAACCGTATTACCAGGGGAATGTTGCCTGCTCGTCAGGTTTCAGAGTGCTGTGTACACCGGTAGACTCTGTATTTCATTATTTGCTGTCATCCGTGTATGTGCAGGTGCGTGAAGTTAGCGCTTGTTTTACTGTATCAGTGAAAAACATCTACTTCTATACATACTGCATGTGATTCGCCAACCGAAGAACCAAGCAACGGCAAATATACAGATGTGAATTTCTGCGGTTACTCTTATTTATACCCTCATTCTGCAGGTCGAATATGACGTTAGGTTGTAATTTTCTCTGTAGTGGATTAGAGGGAAATACGCAAGTGGCTGAAGTAAAATTTGTTCTCAACTACAGCTGATAAATGATATATAATGTCCAACTGGAACATATTTCACATCGTCATCAGCAGACTTGGAGGTCACACTTGCGTTCTCGATGTTCTGGATAGTTGCATCAACTTCGTTTATCACCTTACACGATAGCAGCGTATGTTTGTTGACCACATCTCCTGACGATCTGCATAGCTCGCACTCATCACAGTAAATGAATACGAGACACGCAATTCCTTCTTCACACTCGGTGAAGGTTTTTGAAGGTTGTCGTACACGACATTCTCAATTGCACGTCCTCAATCTACATAAATCTATTTGCCTGGTGACCTAGGTAAATTTGTTCTCAACTGTAGCTGATGTATCTTATAAGCGCCCAAACTCCAGGCACAGTTTATTTGACCAATAGTAACACAAAATCCTTATACACTTACATCCGGAAAGGCATTTTTCTATAATATAATTGTTTTCATCGTTGCGGCGTCCAACACCTGGAGATCACGGTGGCGGTGCGATCATGCGTGTTTTGTAAGTTGCATACGAAGTAGGTGCGTGGCGCTGCGTATGTAATAATTTAGTGTCGCGCGCTTACTTCCTATGCAACTTGTCCTACACGCATGGTCACACCGCCTTGTTCTCCAGGTGTTGTACACCGAAACTTTGAACTCAATTATTTCATATAAAAATACTTTTCCGGACATAAGTGTATATGGCTTTTGTGTTACTATTGGTCCAAATAACCGAGGTCTGGGGTTGCGACAGTGAGTTTCCGAACAGCTTGTATAACGTATAATTTCGTAAGCAGCAAGAAGACCCAGCGTTATGCAGCCTTTTAAAATCTAATGTTGCAAAAATAAATGTTATTTGTTTACTACTGTCTCTAACTGCGATGTTCAGGCACTCTTAGGAATGATTATAGCGCCTTTCGCTGAGAATGTGGAAAGGTAAAGTTACAGTAGTTGTAAAACCAATTTAACTGCATGTTATGAGGGATTTTCAGTAAAATTCCGAAACTGCAATGGACATTTTGGACATACACACTATAGGGGAAGAAAATGCTACTGTGTAAAGTTTGAAAAATACACTACGCATTTGATTCTCTCCTTAACAAATGTAAGAAAACGACTACGGTGTACAGAAAAACAATTTCACAATTCTTTCTTCCTCGATACGACCCGTTCTACTCCAAGTCACGATAGTTCAGAACCAATGTCGTGGTTAGGTGATTTTAATTTACACGCGTCTTAGGTGTCTGCCAGCCTATCACGGACGTCCAATGTCAGGGTAACTTTATTCTGATTGGCCCAGTTGAGTAGAAAATGTCTTCTCACACAGATATGCGGCCAATAGCCAAGGAAAATTCGTAAGCTTGCCCGTAAGAAGCTGACGTCTAGCCTGATCTTCTTTTCGCGATAAACAGGTGGCCCCACGAGTATTGAATTAGTGTGGCAATTTTCATCTATCATGTGATTCGGTATTTCTGCGATTATATAAGTGGAATAAAAAGTTTGCTACTTTTAAAAAGGCCTTTTTATATTTCCCGTATTCCATATTTCTGGGGCCGCGGTGACTTAGCGGTTAGCTTACTCGCCTCACACCAAGCTGTACCGGGTTCAATCCCCGGGCGGGTCACTCCCGGATTTTCGCACGTGGGAATCGTGCCGGACGATGCCGCTGGTCAGCGGATTTTCTCGGCGATATCCCACTTTCCCCACCCTTTCATTCCGGCGTTGCTCCATACTCACCTCAATCACTCTCATCGGCTCTCAAGACCTCGCTGTTAAGAGCCGCCCAAATCTCTTCACTCACACCATATTCCCTTAACGATACGAACACAATGCAGCAAAATATAGTAATTACTGACGTACTTAAGTCTGTTTTAGAGTATGACAAATATGAAAAAATAAAGCATATCGCTGAGCATAATTACAGCTGAGAATGTGGAAAGGCACAGTTGGAGTAGTCGTAAAACCAATTTAACTCCGCGTCTGAGAGAGCATACGGTGCAATGGCGTTTCCAACTCCACTGTGACTTGAGAATCGCGCTAATTACACCATTAATGGAACGCGTCTCCGAACGTAATGAACCACCCTTCAACGTAAGCACGTTATGTAAAGTGTTTCGCAGCAAATGCCACCTGAATATCTTACCTGGAGTCTGGCGAGTACGTCGTAATAATGCGATCTCCGGAGAACGTTTTGTCGAGAGGAACGACACGAGTGTGGAATTTCGTCATAGAATTATCAAGGATACAGAAGCGAAATATGTACTTGTACTGCACACATCAGAATAATCTCAATAGCCTGCAATACGGTAGGCAGTCGTTCTTGTTTCTGATTCCTGGTAACATACTTTCCAGGTGGCATCCCGACCAATGGAACCTTCCGAATCACGCGATAGCCAATCAGAATGGCCACCGGTTTCACACGAAATATTCCACGACTTATTGTACTCCAGAACACGTTGGTTCAGAACCAACATCTCTGTTGGATGATTTTAACACGCACGCGTCACAATCACGGACGCCAGCCAATCACGGACGTTCGGTGTCATTGTAAATACATTCTGATTGGCCCAGTCAAGTAGAAAATGTTTTCTCATACAGACACGTGGCCAATAGATAAATGAAATTTGCAAGCTTGCGCGTAAGAATTTGAAGTCTTAGCCTGTGCGTAAATCTTTTCGCGAAAAATAGGTGGCTCTATCAATCAGACAAATCGCCTTTTTCAGGAGATACGCGCATCCAATAGGCAAGTGGGTATACACCCCCCCCCGGGTTAAATAAATCTTCCACGTCATTTAATTTTCGTGTACTTGACTATTTTGTGAAGTCATGCTACACCATCTTAAAATTAGTTCCATGCAGGTTTGTCTCTAGTTAACGGTTTTGATGGCGTTTGAAATTGACCTACCTTCCTTCTACAATCTTGCTGTGCACCAATTGCATAGCTTAAACGAAGTTCTTCTGTGGATAAGGGCACCAGGTTTCGCGTAAAAAAAGAATCATCTGCTGGCTAGACTACAATAACCTACCTGTAAACGTTGTTATGGTGTGATCAGGCCTTAGCGGAACGGCTTGCCTGATCACACCTTCAAACATTAAACCTGGAAACGAGCGGGATTGCAACGCCACCATTTGGTCGTCGATCCTTGCGAAAGTAGACAGTTGCAGAAATCCCCTCCACCGGTCACTGAGTGGAGCCGCAGAACCACGCGCTTGATATAGGCCGGCGTAACACCCGGAACGGGGTCTTTCGTCTTTAGTCCTTTGGGCGACCCGACCAGTGAAGCAGACCAGGAAGTTGGGTGTGTCCGGCCGGCGTTAACCGTCTCGCAGAATCAGCCTCCGGCTGCAACAAGTTGATGACTTTCCAGTTAGGTTTAATAAAAATTGGCGTGAATCATAATATAATTAAATAATCATCTTGGTATTCAATTTAAAGCTCCCCCGATCAAAAGTCAATTAAATAGCAAACGGTATAATCTTCATGTAATAAAACCTCATCAGATACTGTTGTGCTCTACCGAATCATGAGTCATTATTGAGCTACGCCCCTAAATACTTTCAAGTACGAGCTAGCTGAAAAGCAAGTTCGTAACAACGTGCAACATCCCATTTACAGAGAACTGCGAAACTGTTTGGTGGCAGGCGTGTGTTCTTTTGACTGTGTCCTTTGTAAACTTGTATGGTTCGTCCGAAGAAGACTTGCAGTCACACAAAGGATAAAGGCTTGAGCAGCAAATCTCCAGTAAAGCGGTCACATTAGTAAACAACGCCGTTTACAGTCCACTCAAGGTTACTTCACATTTTTCTGAAGCTCTGCTAAAGTTATACTTACAGGATATTCTTCCGCCTCAGTCAAACAAAGCTTAACTGATTCTAGAAAATCACACCAAATAATAATAATAATAATGTCGTGTGGGGAGTGCACCCAGGGCAAGGCGACACCCTCCCAGTGACGGTCTTTCTAGCTGGGACACGTAGGTGACCGTCATCCCCGAGCATGACAGAAATGAGACCCTAGAATGGAGCGGCGCTGGAATGCAAGGGCGGGGGAAACGGGAGTACCCCGAGAAAACCCGGCGGCAAGCGGCATCGTCCAGCACGATTCCCACATGCGGAAATCCGGGAGTGAACCCGCCGGGGACCGAGCCCGGATCGCCGTGGTGGGAGGCGAGCGCCCTGGCCACTACGCCACCGCTGCCCCCATTACACCAAATGGACAACACACCGGAACTATTTATTACTAGGAATTACCAACACACATATTTTCTTCCTGTTTGCATTCATATTAATTAAAAACGAAATATTTTAAGTTACAGATAAAATATAAGTAAATGTTCAATTTTATGATGAAAATAAGTAGGGCCATGAGTTTACCACGAACATATTTGTGCGCAGGATATACATCAACATTCTACGTGCACGCAAGCAGATATACTTTGGCTATTTGCCGGGTATCTGTGCGAGGATGCATTCTTTATTTGACTGGGTCTGTCAGAAAAAAGTTATTCTGGCACTGAACTTACATGATTGGCTGGCAGGCACCTCAGACGCGTGACCGTTAAAATCACGAAAATGTTTCTTAGTTCTAGTGCTTTGGAACACAAGTAATCTTGGAATCTTTAAGCGATTAACTGAAGTCCGTAAAAATATTGTATTCTCATGTTAACACCTATATAAATCGCTTGTGATACGTAACTAGGGGCAGTGATATTTCGCGAAAAGATTTCGTAACAAGATACAGTCCAAATCACTGTAGGGTCGTCCAGCTTCTTTGATTGTCTCAAAAAAATGTTCTGGCCCGTGTTAACCGTTTGCGCACGAATCACGAAGGTTCAGTGTCGGAGTTACTTAGTCCTGAGCGGCTTGGTCAAAGACGGACATGGCACCAGCAGCCAATGGAGGTATAACAACAGCTGAGGTGTGTATATAGTATTGTTAGGAAAAAAAACCAAGCACGTCAACACGGGGTGTTTTTCCAAAGGTTTCATTTTAAAAAAAATGTGGAGATATCGTGAATAGATTATAAAATAGCTTAGATATAGAGTAAAATGAGGTTGGGGTATGGCGAAGGGCATCACAGCGAGCGAAGGTTAACTAACGGTTTGCAGGCCAGCGCCCACGTTCACAGAACTTCCGTGATGTTCGCGCTGGTTATCGGTTTTTTATGCTTTTATTATCATCATCGCTAACGTGGCCTGCTGGCCTACTGCGCGGTACAGTCTGCTCTTCGTTAAACTGGTCCTCCGGAAACGACGATCGTGGTTTCACCTCATCTCGTTCACTGGTGATTATTAGAGGTGAAAGATTATTGACGAAATGATTTCACGACTATTTGCAAGTGCAAATATTTTAAGGGAGCTCCTCGCCAAAATGTTTATTATTTTATTTCCGTACCAAACACCTTTCAATTTGTAGTAATTATTTGTAAACAATTTTCCCTCGTATATTTTATTTATATTGAATTTTTTTTTGTTGCTGATATGTTCATATAAAATAAACGAAAACATTCACAGAAAATTTAACAAAGGTGAATAAAAGGTTGTGTCGTATTATTTTAAGGAATGTTCAGAAAAATTTATCCTACAAAATATTTTTAGCTACTACAAACAAAAATTATGGAGAAATGTTCATTTTTTAAGCAATTTTTAGAAAATTGTGAATACTTTCATAGAGTCGTTTTAAATATTTCTTGAAGTAGCTCATTGCTAGGGGCAGTGATATTTCGTGAAAATATTTCGAGACAAGATACAGTCCAAAGCACTGTAGGATCGTCCAGCTTCTTTGATTGGCTAAAAAAAATGTTCCGGCCAGTGTTAACCGTTTGCACACGAATCACGAAGGTTCAGTATCGGAGTTACTTAGTCCTGAGTGGCTTGGTCAAAGAAGGACACGGCACCAGCAGCCAATGGAGGTATAACAACAGCTGAGGTGTGTATATAGTATTGAAGTCTACTATGTGCTCAAATTTTTAAGCGAAAAGTCACTCTGGCCCTAGCTATTGGTACACCCGTCAGTGTACACCTCCTGGACAACTCTGAGCCAATAATAAACCCACGATAAAATGCAAACCCAATTCCCGTCTTCTGCTAATACGACAAGCAACCAATGAACAGTGATATTTGCTTGATATTACATACGGCAATGGAGTATAGCCTACAGCTCATTGAGCTCGCGGATTTTTCAGGTCTCTAGTCATGGGAAATCACGTGTCCACGGACNTGGAGTATAGCCTACAGCTCATTGAGCTCGCGGATTTTTCAGGTCTCTAGTCATGGGAAATCACGTGTCCACGGACGTACCACATTTCATTCGCTGTGACTCTCTTAGACCGAGCGATGTGTTGCGTGGTATAGTCCACTCACGGTTCCTGCCAACTTTTCTGAAGCCCTGCTTAAATTATACTTCCAGGATATTCCTCCGCCTCAAGCAAATANCTCACGGTTCCTGCCAACTTTTCTGAAGCCCTGCTTAAATTATACTTCCAGGATATTCCTCCGCCTCAAGCAAATAAAGTTCAACCGAATCCTGAAAATTACACCAAAGGTGCAACACACCTCATTCGTGAGCACTCAGTGTAATGGTAATTTGAACTAATTTTTATTAGACATTACCAACACACTCATTTTCTCCCTGTTTTATTCATATTAATAATAAATAAAATATAATAATAAGCATTGCATGTTTTTCGCGAGAATATTTCAGGACTAGTTGTACTCCTTAACAATATATCTCAGATCCAATTTCGTGATTGGACGATTTTAACTGCTACGTATCGTAGTTGCCTGACCGCGAATCACGGATATTCGTTGTCGGCGTTACCTATTTCTGATTGGGCGAGTCAGTTAAGGAGCTGTCTCCCGACAAAGATACGTGGCCTATAACCAAAGGAAAACTGCTGGTTTGCCATAGGACATTGAAGTCTATCCTTCTCGTAAATATTTCCGCGAAAAAACGGCGGTCCTACTAATGATACGTAACTGACTTTGCATTAACTGCTCGTTGAACAGGAAAGCAGAAAAAAACAGTCATAGTTTGATGCTTTGGCCACGTGGATCTCAATCTGCCTGGAGGCGCGGCGGCCGGCCGACTGTGCAGATACTCCCCTGCTCCGTCTCTCTCAGTTTTTATCCGCACATCATCTGGTTGTTCCCGTGAGAACAAATGGCCCTAACCACCTTCCCCTTCCACCACCGCCCCCTTCGAGGACTCGCACATCCTCCTTCAACCCCATTACTCACCAGCTCCTTACGGCCAGCCAGCCATCTTTACAATGTTTCATATGAGGAAAAAAAGCCTGCCAGCCACGTTCCCCCGTCCGCGTTTGTCTCCCGCACTGAAACATTCTATTACGGCTTCCCGAGGAATATTATCGCTCACAACTCCTTCTCTCTCTCTCTTTTTTTTCCTTCCCCTCCTTTAACATCCCTCCTTCCTCCTCCCCGGCCATACCCTATCGTCTACCCCGGCACTTTGCGGCGCTCGTAATAAAGGATAGTGTTTCGGTTCGGAACAGACGCAAGTTTTAACACTCTGTATGCGATCCAACCTCGCCCCTCGGGTAGTACCACTCCTTTCGCGAAACCCCCCAGGGGCGTTAACTTTTATTGCGGCGCCTGGCGGGTTGCAGTCATATCTCCTGCAGGGAAAAAAAGGAAGGGGGGGGGGTGGTGATTTTAACAGTGCGCACAGAACACCTTCGCGATACAGAGGCGTGAAGACAGGCGCATGGGCCTGCGAAATGGAGGATCGTCGTTTGGCCAAGCAGTAGGGGCGCGGATGTTTAGCTTATTTATTTGAGGACAAGCTAGACTGCGAACACATCTACATTTCTCTTACTTTGTCAGGGTAGTTTGTAAGTAAGGTCACCTGTTTTTCGCGAAAGATGCATGGGCGGGCTAGGACTTCAACTTTTTTACGTGCAAGCTTGCAAACTTACTTAGGTTCTTTTCTGCGTGTCTGTGTGAGAGGACATTTTCTACTCAACTGGGACAATCAGAATTAAGCTATCCTGTATCTTCAGCGCACGGCATAGTCTCGCCTCTGTGTTTGACGATCACCTCAAGAAACACAGCCAGAATGATTACAGACTGGACAGTAACTGCAGATTCGACCAGTTGGATTGCGTTGAGAGATTTCGGTGGCCCTTATCAATGAGCTCTTGAAAGTCGATCAGGGTGAAATGTAAGGGCGGGGTAGACGGGAGATCCCCGAGAAAACCAGCGGCATTGCCCGGCACGATTCCCAATTGCGANTGAAATGTAAGGGCGGGGTAGACGGGAGATCCCCGAGAAAACCAGCGGCATTGCCCGGCACGATTCCCAATTGCGAAAATCCGGGAATGACCAGGCCAGGAATTGAACCCAGTTTGTCTTGGTGGGAGGCGAGTAGTCTAACCTCCCAGCTGAACAAGTCACGAAGTTTATTCGAGACATTTGTCGTGCTACCTCAAGCACTTATAATCCTGGAGTCCCACTGAACAAATAGTGGGATGAAGAGTTAGAAGAAATGAGGAAGAGCGTAGAAAAACTCGGAAGTTTATGCAGTACAGTAGAAAATCTCCACTGAATATTCAAATGATGGAAGAATATCGTCGACAAAGGAAGACTTATTCAAGACTCTTTCAGGAAAAGAAGAAAGAGTCATTTAGGATCTTATTAAGGAAAAAGAGAAATACATTCTTAGGGGCTGGTATACAAGGTTTTTGCAAACAAATTAAAATGTAACCATTCATTAAAGAGCCTAACAAGAGAAAGGAGAATAATAATTTATTATCAAGAGAATGCACAAGAGTTAGTTTCATCTCTCCTGCCAGATGATAGTTTGGACAGAGAAACGCAAACTCATGAAGAGATGCGATGCCGTATGGATGAGTTGCCAGACACTCCACCAACAACTGAATGTACGATAAGATGGTTAAATAGAACCATGAACGTAATTAAGAATAAGAAGGTGCCACTACATTATGCAATCACTCCAGTGATTTTGAAGAGATTCTGTATGTGGATCCATCAAGATCTATCATTAACGATTGAATGCCTGTCTCGAGGATGTTTTCCAAGGATATGNAATTCTGTATGTGGATCCATCAAGATCTATCATTAACGATTGAATGCCTGTCTCGAGGATGTTTTCCAAGGATATGGAAACATGGACTTCTCAATACTCTTTTCAAAGGTGGGGACAAAGACCCTACAAAAGCAAAATCTTACAGACCACTAACACTTCACCCAGTCTTTGGGAAAGTATTGGAAAAAACTTATAAATATTTGACTGCTATCCTTTTTAGAGGCAACAGAATGATTGAATAACAAACAATATGGCTTTTGGAAAGGAAGTGGGACTGAAAGAGCAGCGCTAGAAATTGTCAGGAATATCAGAACATCGAGGGAAACAAACGAACTTGGCATATATTATCGGAGATTAGCGGAGCATTTGATAATGCTTGGAGGCCAGGAGTGCTCTGAGTACTCAAGAAAAATGAATGTCCCAGAAATCTCCATGGCTTTATACGTTTTATACGTTATTTCTTCGAAGAGAGAGAGAGAGAGAGTAAGCATGTGCAAAGTTATTGAAGTCTGCATAGAGAAAGGAATGTCAAAAGGGTATCCACAGGGATCAATCATTAGACCATTCCTGCGGAATATACTCCTTGACACGTTGCTTCGAGTAACTCTTCCAGAAGGATGTGAAATATTTGCGTGTGCAGATGATGCGCTGATTGTAATCCCAGTAGGAAAACTAAGAGGACTTGAGGCAAAAACAGACGAACTCTCAAATGAGGTACAGGAATGGGGAAGTGAGGCGAAACTTCAGTTTTCAGCAGAGAAAACTAATTCTAAGGAACTGTATTATACTGAGTATCTGTCTCTGCTTGATGTCGACACAGAATGATTCAATCGAAAGGAAAATATCAGTTAATTAGTCAAGTAGTTAGTGCCACTATACAGGTTGATTCTAAAATCATGTGACAAACATTGAGAGGTGGTAGAGCTCACTAAAACCAACAATTATTGTGTAGGAATATATGGGCAGAAGTGACGCGTNACAAACATTGAGAGGTGGTAGAGCTCACTAAAACCAACAATTATTGTGTAGGAATATATGGGCAGAAGTGACGCGTAAAGGCACAAACACAAAAACATTACACATTAACGGAAACATAAAATGTTTATTAACAGCATACTTAACGAGTGATTCCGTACAGAAGATGTTAAAACAGTTGCTGGANACACATTAACGGAAACATAAAATGTTTATTAACAGCATACTTAACGAGTGATTCCGTACAGAAGATGTTAAAACAGTTGCTGGAAATGCATCCGCCAACAGTCACGCATGCTTGGCGACCTCTACATATGGCGTGATTGGCTGACAATGGTGGCGTGCGTGAAATTCCCGGCGTATTTGAATCTGTTCGCCAATCACTCCACCGACGCTACCAAGCTTGAATTACTGTCGGTAGTGGCAATTTTGAGCAATTATTATAAACATTGCTGTAAAAAGGCATTTAGCCGCGATGTTGTAAATAAACACTGTGTTGCATTTCTTGTGTTATTTTTGTGTTTGTGCCTCAACGCGTCACTCCCGCCCATATATTCCTATACAATAATGGTTTGTTTTACCACCCCTCAATGTTTTTCCCATGATTTTAGAATCACTCTGTATAAAGGCAAAGATATAAAGAAGAATATTTCCCGGGAAGTGCGGCGAACTAGGTGGATGGCATGTTAACCACATCACACCACCACTCCAGATTACCTGGATGTAGATGTAATAGAACAAAATTTAACAGGCAGAAATATTACGTGATCCCGCAGCAATCCAGAGGCCAAAAGAAAAACAGGGTAAATTAACAGAGACTGAAAGAAAAACTCACACCCTGACATTACCCAGAAATTGCACAGTTGTGGGCGTGATATGATAGCTTGCCCGGCATTTGGTTGATCACATAAACCAATTCTACTTGGCGAGGTTCTGTGCCACGAATTCACGTGATTCATTTCAAATGTTGTGTATATATAGGGGCAGTGATATTTCGCGAAAAGATTTCGAAACAAGACACAGTCCAGCTTCTTTGATTGGCTAAAAAAAAAGTTCTGGCCCGTGTTAACCGTTTGCGCACGAATCACGAATGTTCAGTGTCGGAGTTACTTAGTCCTGAGTGGCTTGGTCGAAGACGGACACGGCACCAGCAGCCAATGGAGGTATAACAACAGCTGAGGTGTTTATATAGTATTGAAGTCTACTGTGTGCTCCGATTTTTACGAGAACAGTCACTGGCCCTACGTATATATATTTAATGTCAGATGAAGTTACGGTTTTATGAAACAAATTGCTGATAAATATTTAAGCAAAGAAATTAAATCTGTAAGAATTATGAGAAAACAAATGCTATACTTGCAAAATAGACTGTCAGGTGTACCGGTATAGTTATGGAAGGTCCCTGACACGTGATGAAGCTGCACACACAAGCCCGTCTTTCGCGAGGCGTCGTCGCTTGTCGAGAAGCAAGCAGTGGTTGTGCGCGTGCGATCTTGAATGGCGCTGCGTCGCATCGCGTCGCTCNGGGGGGGGGGGTTCGAAGTGGATAGTAATAATAATCCAGCCCTTTGGCACGCCGTGTGTTTGGCAGCAGCTGCTTGATTTCTTCAGAGCTGAGGGGCTTCAACCCCCCCATGGAGCTGTGTTCTGCCGGGGAGGGCGAGGTCGGAACATACTACCGCTCGCACGCACGCGAACTCACACGGGGGCGTAATCGGATTGCAGTCGACAGCCATTGTCTTCGCCTCGCGCGCCAACCTCTCGTCTTCGCTCTGAGGGCTCGTTTCCTTCGGCGACGAGGCTGGGTGATTCTCGCATGCCGAAGGCGGCCGGAAATAGCAGAACGTTGACGAAGAGCGCCGTACCACCACCTCCTCCCCTCCCCACAGTCCACCATCATTTCACTCTGTTTGTATGGGAAATACCGACGTGTTTAACATTTTAATATAAATGTGAAAGTGCAATGCACTTCGCAACACATGAGAATTTCAGTTATAAAATATACTGAATTAAATTCCCTTGTTAAAGAAATGTATCATAAATCAAAGCTTGCACACTTTTTAATTTAAAATGTTTGAGAAATTTCAACTATATCTCACAACTGACTACAATATAATTTTTAAATTAACATAAATAACACAATTTCTTCCATTGCGGGGTAATACCAAAAAAGCATTATCTCAGTTTAAATATACGTTTTTTACATTTATATTAGGTCAGAGAAATAAAAGAACGTACTTCAGCACCGTGGGAAATTGGAAATCTGTTAAATATTTGCCAATTTTATAGAAGAATCTCATGGCACTGTTTCGCTAAACAACACACTGAGAATTCTATTGCCAAATATATTTGAAAGCAAAAACTTTACAACGTAAAAAGGATATAAGGATGGAGAAGCTCAACTATCGTGTGTATTGCAAACTGCACCAGTGCTCGCCTACAAAACAATCAAAGTTGCCTCAAACGAACAGATCCCAACTTCGAATGAGACATGCAACATATGTGCAATGTAGGTAACTGACTTGTTTTCAAAGTCAAAGGTCACCGAGTCAAGGTCAAAGATCAAGTTCAAGGCCATCGACATACAACATGGCTTACAAAATAGCCGCCGATTGACCGGAATGACAGAGCATGAACAGTTCTGACGCTCCGTGATCCAACGCCCTTGTCTCAAACTTCTCCATTTTCTTCGACTTACCTGTATCTCAAGACAGAAAAATAACATTCGCAGGTTCAGTGACTTGTAAGCTGGAGACTCCTACAGCTCTACGTACGCTCAATCTTAAGCCATAGTCCATTCATGATTACTTACAATTTTCCGTATACCTGGCGTGAGAACTGGTTTGAAGCGTGTTTGCAATNAGCCATAGTCCATTCATGATTACTTACAATTTTCCGTATACCTGGCGTGAGAACTGGTTTGAAGCGTGTTTGCAATATACAGGACCAGAATCAAAATCGTCACCTAAGCCATAACAGTTGAGATAATGGAAAATTGCAAAAAATGTTTAGAGCCAATATATCTTCGATAACGCTTTAGCTAGTTTATTCTTTTACGATTGGATGAACAAGGTTTTGACTCGCCTAAGTTGTTTGCATACCAATCACGAACGTTCTGCCTTATAGTATCAGAATCCCCATTGTACCAGTAGCACGGGGAGTAGTCGCTTCATACATGCATGACAGTCCAATAAGGAAAGAAGACTGTCGGACATGTGCACAGTACATTGAATCCTAGCAAACAGTCAACTTTTCCCGTGATAAACCATCATCTCTGCATAACAGATGAGTGTGTGCCGTGTTTCAAAAGTTTACGTCAGTTTATTAAGCAAGCAATCCTCTGATCATTTCACTGACATAAGAGCGGGGACGTTAGAAGTCAATGGTTAAAAATGTAAACAATTTAATTTTTTTAAGAAAATATCTAAAGCAATGCTTACACCGAATTATGTAGTAGCATTTCCATGCTTAACGTCTTGTCACAGAAGAGATACGTATCTACAGGTACGAAATGTGAGGGTGTTATGTAAACCCTGTCGCTACCTTGCTATCCAGTATCATTCCGTTTNAATCGGAGCACACAATAGACTCCAATACTATATACACACCTCAGCTGTTGTTATACCTCCATTGGCTGCTGGTGCCGTGTCCGTCTTTGACCAAGCCACTCAGGACTAAGTAACTCCGACACTGAACCTTCGTGATTCATGCGCAAACGGTTAACACGGGCCGGGGCATTTTATAGCCAATCAAAGAAGCTGGACGGCCCTACAGTGCTTTGGACTGTATCTTGTCTCGAAATATTTTTGCGAAATATCACTGCCCCTAGCCATGAGNTGTATCTTGTCTCGAAATATTTTCGCGAAATATCACTGCCCCTAGCCATGAACCATTGGGCACAAATAAGGCCTCTGCCTTTTAGATAAAATTTACTTGAATTAAGTTTACTTAATCAGGTAAACAAAACCAACTAAAATTTCACCAGCATTCACCGAAACATGGGATGTAATTGAATTGAGTTTCAAGACACAAAGTGAAGTGAACTTAATTAAAATAACGTTTACGCGACACCGAAACACAGCATTCAATTTATTCGTTAGCTTTCGGCCGACAAGCCACGAAAAAGGGGGTAGAAATTTCAAAATTCAGTCGTCGAGTACTGTGAGAACAAAGAGAACGTGTTACTATCTCGTTAGTTTCTGTGTCTCTAGTTTCTCTGCGGTCTCATTAAAAGTTTACAATTTAGTTTAGTGAGAATTGAATTGAATTAATGCTGAATAAACGACGTATTTATGGCTCTTACTCTTACAGTTTCGTGGTATCACGTGACCAGAAGTTGAAAAATTAGCGAGTTCAGTGACGCATAAACGTAGCCTTCGCAGGATTTTATATGAAAATCATGTGCATTTTTTGGGCTGTTTGTTTATTGCTCTATGTTACAGTACAACTTGTTGCGTGTTTGTTATTGGTCGTGCAGTTCTCAAGGATCTATCAAATAACGCGTGGAATAGTCGTAACGTAAGTTTAACGACCTTCTGAATTCTATATTTCCCCAAAATTAATTACTGAATTTTTCATGTCTCTTCGCATGACTTACGTGTACACACTAATCATTTAATAATTAATAATCACAATAATAACTTATTTAAAACAAGATATAAATAACGGCTACCGAATGTGCAAAAAAATGTTATACGATCAAGTCTTTTTCGTTTCATACTGTCTTTCTCGGCCAGTTACCGCCTTCCACATCTTCTCTCGCCACGTGTGAGATCCTACTCCGTTCTAAATGATCTTAAATAGATTTATAATATTCTTCGTACTGTTATGATTCAGTAAAGGCGGACAAGCCTAGCAAACAGCAGCGACGCGTTGGTATCCAGGCCAGGCCAAGAATCCCAAACACATTACAGCAGTAATAGTTTACAAACCACACCAGTGAAGCGCCAGCGAAGCTCCCCTCCCGGCGGCACGGTATTTGGGACAATTACGCCACCAGAAACTATATAATACGGCAACACTTTGCACGCGCGGTCTGTCAGCCTGTTAATATGTTTTAATGTTATATTGGGAGGGGGCATAGGGTGTGTGTGACAGCCTCCCCGTTGGCTCCCCGGGGTAACTGGTTAACCAGGCAAATGTCACAGCTCCCTCCCTTAGAGATTCCACACCCATTTGAAAGCTTCAAATTTTAAAAATTTTAATTTTTTTTTAATTTTTGAAGTTATAAACTTTAACGGTTTTTATTTGTAGAATTGATTAATTATTATAAGGATTTTAATTTTTGTTTTAAAGAGAAGTGATTTTATTTTATTTATTTAATAGAGCCAAAATTTGTTTTTTAAAATAAAAAATTCAGAACAAAAAATTTTATCTACCTCAAAAACTTTTAATAAGCGTTCCCTTGGCAGTGAAGACTGTGTGCATAAAATTAAGTATGGATATTTAATACAATTAAAAATATGAAGATTTTATTTTAATATAAAAAAAAATTATGTATGTAAAGTAATCCCGGTAGGGCCTAAAGGCTAAGAGGGCTACAAGTTTATTATTATGTCAGCCTGTCTGTCTGTGGACCCACGCCGAGATGAAGCCATCAAGATGCAGCTTGGCGTGCCGCTCGTCGCCTTCCGACACAACACTCAGCCTCCGGTGACTGTATCATTCAGGTTAGTCATATCTTGTAATTGATCAGGACCTCCCTCGCCGATACCTTATAACTAGGGCCAGTGACTTTTCGCGTTTAAAATCGGAGCACACAGTAGACTCCAATACTATATACACACCTCAGCTGTTGTTGTACCTCCATTGGCTGCTGTTGCCGTGTCCGTCTTTGACCAAGCCACTCAGGACTAAGTAACCCCGACTCTGAACCATCGTGATTCGTACGCAAACTGTTAACACGGGCCAGAACTTTTTTTTAGCCAATCAAAGAAGCTGGATGACCCTACAGTTCTTTGGAATGTATCTTGTCTCGAAATCTTTTCGCGAAATATCACTGCCCCTACTTATAACTACTGTAACTCCTAACACGTGTGTTAAATATCTGTTCTGTCTTCATAATTAACTTCAGTTCTTCCCTCACAATAGTGTAAACCTTCCATAGTCCTTTCAACACAATCATAAAATATCAAAAACATAACAGTACCCAATCGCAATAACTGTAAGCTGTCATTACTTCGCCTTGGTGCCGCCTCGACAAGTAATCTAGCCTGCAAGCCTGTCACAGCAGGGTTCCTCATCGGCATGCGTATTATTCGCTTTAACGTTTGATTATCTTCTCGTTGCAACGTATCGAAGTTTTAGGGAGATTCGACCTCGATGTCTGTTGCTACGTTGCTGCTTTCATGGAAGTCTGAAAACAAAAAGGAAAATTGAATTCTTTTACTGTAAACCTCTGCTTTATTAAAATTGCTGACTGGTAATATTTATAATACGTGACCGATCTTGTAATCCTGTGGAAGCATACATATTCAATGGTATCTCTAAAGACAGCTAATGAAGCTATTAAAATTTGAATTATAATTCCTTCGTGTGTTTTCTTCCACCCCCCGAAGTCTTGAATTACATACTGTAGAATATCTCGTATTAAGCTCACTGAGTAGCCGGTGCAACTTACTCGTACCACAACCATATCAAGTCGAGCGACATACAAATATTTTCACATAGGCCCTATCTTAATAAAGTAAAGAGAGTAGAAAACAAAACCCTTACAATTTTATGACGTCACAGTTGTGAATCCCGTGGAAATGAAAAAAAAAGTGCGGCGAGAGGAAGAGGTTGGAAATTCCGCTCATTAGCGTNGGGGGGGCATCCGGATGCGAGGGTGGATAAGAATGCCCGGGGGTGGGGAAAGGGATAAACGGGGTGGCTGGAAGAAGCGGGCAAGAATTAGGGAAGGAAGCGCCTGCCACAAAGCCGATCAGACACGCCATGCTCTCTCTTTCTCTCTCTCTCTCTTGTGTAGCGGAAATGAGGATGCGAGCGTGGTTCGCTTCGGCGACGGTGGCGCCGCGCATACAGACTAGTGGCGGGCTCTGGTACTTCGACGAATATAGTCCATTCACGTTTACTTCCTACTTTTGAAGCCCTGCTAGTCTTACTTCCAGGATATTCCTCCGCCTGATGCAAACAAAGCTTAGCCGAGTTGAGGATAATTCTACTCAGGTTAGGAACAGAATGAGTTTTCTTATGGGAGAGTTCAGCATAGGGAAAACTCCCGCCGCTAGGTGCGCAATGTTCCAAAGAGGTCGCTTTTAATTAAAATTTAAAGCTACCCTAATAATGAAAAAGAAAGATTTTACTTGGTTACGTGGTTATTTTATATTTTATTTCTGATTACGGCAATTATTTTGTTTTTTAACGTAGAAAATAGAGAAAGTCTGGTAAACATCGGACACTTGGCTTACCTAGTGGCGAAGCCAAAATAAAAGCATTGAGCTTCCCAACCTGAGTAGAATAAACCTCAGAGTTATAGTTTCAAGGCCACGGGTCAAGGTCAAGGTTAGCTGGTTTCAATATGCTGGTTGGGTGACGTCATAACACTGTGGCGTCATAACATGGTCCCTCGTCCCCTCTAAGCTAAAACATTCGAAACTTTTTTTTTTACAAACTTTTTAAATACATTTTTAATAAAAAAGTTCATATTTTAAAAATTATTTTTTTTGTGATTTTTGTAATTTTTTGGGGAATTTTTAAAACAATTTAGCGAATTTTTGGGTTCAAGGTCGTCCGAGGTTATGTTAATAGTTCAATGACAAATGTCAAGGTCACCGACATCCAACATGGCAGCCGGTCGGCTCCGGATCCCTGTCCCCTCTAAAGCACAAACATTCAAAATTCTAATTTTATAAATTTTAAAAATAAAAGTACACAGAGACGAAATGACGTGGTGGTTCCTATGATGCGGGAGTACCCGATCTCTGATTGGCTGTGGAGGCTGTGGGTACGGGCCCTTGTGTCTAATTGGCTACTGTACGCTGAAGTTCCCACACTGGCTGAGCTGCCGACTGGCAGGTAGGTCTCCAGGTGCTGATTGGCGAACGGCGTTCCGACATGTTGCTGGCTAGTGACGTCATATCGCTGTCGTGTGCGGCTGGAATTAGCTGTATAAGCTGCTATGTTACCTCCGTATTCTCAACCGCTTAACGTGCACATTTATTTTTCGTTTCAGGAATTGCAAAAGAAGACATTTTTGTAACCACAAGTATTTAAGACATTTTTTTTTTAACAACTCAGACATTAGAACATACGTAGGGGTAGTGATATTTCGCGAAAAGATTTCAAGACAAGATACAGTCCAAAGCACTGTAGGGTCGTCCAGTTTCCTTGATTGGCTAAAACATTTTCTGGCCCGTGTTAACCGTTTGCGCACGAATCACGAAGGTTCAGTGTCGGAGTTACTTAGTCCCGAGTGGCTCGGTCGAAGACGGACACGGCACCAGCAGCCAATGGAGGTATAACAACAGCTGAGGTGTATACATAGTATTGAAGTCTACTGTGTGCTCCGATTTTTACGCGAAAAGTCACTGGCCTTAGAACATACGGAAATGGTTTTGTTAGATCCACGGCATGACAAGCAACCAATTATTAAGTAACTGGTGTGTCAACAGCAACCAATAGAATTCCCCAGTGAAAGGTGATGTCCGCAGTGGTGCTAGTTTGTGTACTCTTACATCACCGACCATGATCTAAACCTGTTATGAAAAATGCCAGACGTGAATGAGTAAAGTCTGTTCTCGATCAAGTAAGCAGTTTTGGAACCAACCTTTGAAAACTGCCACTACCCCTACTTGCATATATTTTAAATGGCGCATTGAGTTGCACGCCCCTTTTCGGTAATTTTGGTAACGACGGAGTGAAAATAATTCCACGTCTTAACGTTGATTTAAAGCGGTTAGATAAAAAGTATGTGAATAACTGAGATTATTTATTTAGATTTTTAAATTTTAAATGCTTATATGTAGGGCCAGTGACTTTTCGCGTAAAAATCGGAGCACACAGTAGACTTCAATACTATATACACGCCTCAGCTGTTGTTATACCACCATTGGTTGCCGGTGCCATGTCCGTCTTTGACCAAGCCACTCAGGACTAAGTAACTCCGACACTGAACCTTCGTGATTCGTGCGCAAACTGTTAACACGGGCCAGAACATTTTTAAGCCAAATCAAAGAAGCTGGACGACCCTACAGTGCTTTGGACTGTATCTTGTCTCGAAATCTTTTCGCGAAATATCACTGCCCCTACATATAAGTGTATAAGTTAGCAAAATTGTGAAATAGTTTTATTTATTATAATTTTACATTTTCTTTTGACCAACGCATGAATAAAGTGATCAGACCGGTGAAAATGCAAATTTTATATATGGCGAAAGAACACACAATGTTCGTAGAAGTAGATCTTAAGCAGGGATATCAAAAGTGCTCAGCTTACCGCGAGCAGCCTATATATGTATGTAATTAGGATATTATCTTGAGGGGTTATTTTCTATCAGCTATTTCTTCACACTTGTTGTATCAAACCTTTGAAAAATCACCCCATGTGTGAGGCGTTTGTTTGCTTCCTTAATGCGGCATGTATCGCAAGCGTTTTATTCTAGCATTAACATAAAAGTACCTTATTTTTGGTTAACTTTCACTTTAACCTCTATTATATATATATTAATTATATTTAATTTATAATTAATGCGAATCAAAACGGAGAGAAAATAGGTGTGTTGGTAATTCCTAGTTAGTGTGTAAAATATTATTGAACTGAACGCACTTGTGTAATTTTCTAGACTTGGTTTAGATTCTTTTGCACGAGGCGGAGGAATATCCCGGAAGTAGAACTTCAGCATGGCTTCAGAAAAGTTGTTAAGTGACCGCGAATGGACTATAATTAGAGACATGAAGATTTCGCGGATTCATTTTGGGACAAGCTAGAATTCAAAACACGTGTGTTTGTATAACTGTAGCCGTTGGTCCACACGTTGTTTGACACCTCCTGGAGAACGCTGCCCCAATATTCGCCTTCCACTGCGACAGAAGACAACCAACGTGCAGTTGATGTCGGCACATCTGCACACAAGACTGTAGAGTCTAGCCTGCAAGTCATTGAACTCACGGAATTTTTCAGGTCTCTAACTATAATTACCCTGTAGCAGTGGTTCATTTCCGTTCCCGGGCTGTACTGCGATGTGGTTGTTCTCGCGTCTGGTCCTGGGCAAGAGGACAGGTTTCGCAGTCTCCACGGAGAGACTGCAGACGGGGTGACGCCCCGAGGGGGGAAACGTGGACATCCAAGTCCGACGTCCCGGACGTCGTAACAAGCGCCTTAATCCCGGGCACTCCCAGTCTTGCCCGAGGCAATCTCACCCGCTGACCGGCTGTCGAGCGGGCGGCACCTGAGTAACACCCTCGAGACACGGCGGGCAGAAGTGTGCGGGATGCTGGGAGAAACGCGTTGAAGGCCGCGCAGGGAGCTCACTGCAATTTCCCACCGCCAATCTTTCTCACTTCCCGCCTTCCCCGCCGGTACAAATGATTCTCCCGACCTCGTTCTCCCTGGTAGGAAGGCTGGTAAACAACCCGGCCAGTAGAAAAAAAAAAACCTGCCGAGGGTCAGTGGGAACTTTCATTTACTCATCATTAGCGAGGAGACCTGCTTTCCGTGAAAAGATTTACGTGAAGGCTATGCTCCAATGTCCTATGACAAGAGACCTGAAAAATTCGCGAGTTCAATGATCTGCAGGCTAGACTCTATAGTCTTATGTATAAATATGCTGATGTCAACTGCACATTGGTTGTCTGCTGACTCAGTGAAGGCGACGATTGGGCTAGCCTTTCCCAAGAGGCGCCAAACACCGTGTGGACCAATGACTAAAGTTATAGATACGCAACTGTTTTGAATTCCAGCTTGTCTCAAAATGAATCCGCGAATTCTTCAGGTCTCTACCTATGACTTATGTGCAGTATATCTTTGGTTATTGTCCACGTGTTTTTGTCGGGAGACAGTTCCTTACCTGACTGGGCCAATCAGAATTAGCTAACTCCGAAACCGAGCGACCGTGATTCACGGGAAGACACCTGCAATGCGAGACACTTAAAAAATCATCCAATCACGGGAAAGGATCTGAGCTATAGCGTTCTGGAGTGAAAGTGGTCCGGGAATCTTTCCGCGAAAGACAAGTAGCCCTATTTATTAGACACCTGTAAAATTCGCGTTATTTGGCAGCAACAGACTGAACTCCAAGATGTTTGCTCGTCTGTGCTCTGTTATTGGCTGAAATCTTGTGTGGCACCACCCAAGGACGCTTTCAGCCAATAGTAAAGGCTCAACGGTTAAGTAATCACAATGAGAGAAATGTTTGTTCATCCCAAAAAAAAAACACGCCTGAATAAACAAAACCCCCGTATTTTGCCCAAAAAAAATAAGACTATGCATTTCTTTGGCCGCTCATTTAGTTGCCCTTATTAGAAAATACAGCTTGAGAGTTTGTTTGTATTTTTTTGTAACAACTTGAATACTGACAGTGTTTGTTATTGCATTTATTGATGCTTAACCATAGTATAAACATTCCAATAAAACAAGTTCACAAGGAAACTAAACAGTAGAGCTATAACACTTGGAAAATTTGTCTACGCACGTTGTTGAGTATTTCAACTGCATGTAGAGGCTGTTCACTGTAAAGTGAGCACTTTTGAAGACCTAGTTACTTTTTCGGCTCAGCTATTTTTTATCTTTTGACCACCATTTTGAAATAAATAATTACGTGTTAGTAATAAAACACAGAGTCTAAATTCCACCGCACTCGGAAGTTAACGTCTAAGACTACAATAAAATGTATTTATTGACTATTATTAGTGGCAGTGATATTTCGCGAAAAGATTTCGAGACAAGATACAGTCCAAAGCACTGTAGGTTCGTTCAGCTTCTTTGATTGGCTAAAAAATGTTCTGGCCCGTGTTAACCGTTTGTGCACGAATCACGAAGGTTCAGAGAAGGAATTACTTAGTCCTGAGTGGCTTGGTCGAAGACGGACACAGCACCAGCAGCCAATGGAGGTATAACAACAGTTGAGGTGTGTATATAGTATTGAAGTCTACTGTGTGCTCCGATTTTTACGCGAAAAGTCACTGGCCATAACTATTATTCAATATAACAGTGCTTTCAAAAGTGCTCACTTTAGCTTGAATAGTCTATAGTAAGAAATAGTTCTCACGCAAAATATTATTAAAGTGTGTGCGCAAACGTTATAGATTCGATTCTCAGCCGGGCTTTAAATTTTTTATATTAATCGAAACTGTTTAACACAAGTAGAGACAAACTAATCTTTAGTTTCACCAAGCAAATCTTAGTTTGGGTAAACCGAGCAAGAACAACGAAATAATTTGGTTTCAACAACAAAATATTTCATTGCCGCTACGCAAACAATTACTTTGGTTGCGCGAAACTAACTTTATTTGATTTAACAAAACCTTTTTCTCAGTGCATCTCCAGTTACCTAGCCGGCCACACATGTAAACGACGCCAAATAATTGCCAGTGGCCAACGAAATCACGAATTGCACTTAATCAATGTAACATATTGAGAAATAACCTCGTTATTGAAGACCTGCAATATTCGATTTTTTTTTGGCAACGAGTTATATTGGTTTTGAACAAACGTTTTTTGGAGCAAAACTATTCGTGGAATCTTTTCGCGANTTTTTTTGGCAACGA
This sequence comes from Clitarchus hookeri, assembly GCA_002778355.1. Lineage (NCBI taxonomy): Eukaryota > Metazoa > Arthropoda > Insecta > Phasmatodea > Phasmatidae > Clitarchus > Clitarchus hookeri. The sequence goes on along the minus strand of NQII01002712.1, from coordinate 207,455 downwards.
GTTATATTGGTTTTGAACAAACGTTTTTTGGAGCAAAACTATTCGTGGAATCTTTTCGCGAAAAACTGGTGGCTCTAACTATAACCTGTTCACGGTAAACCGAGCACATTTGAAAGCACTGCTTAAGAACTACTTGTGTGCACATTGTGTATTATTCCACCATATGTAACATTAACATTGCCACGGGCATGGTCACTTTGTTCATACGCTGATCACGCAAAGCTGCGGCAATTTTTATAAAAGTAAATATTTTACAAAGTTGCTTGCTCTTACACTTAATCTGCATGATAATACAGAAAGCAAAATAAATCGTTAAGATATCCACAAATGTTAAACCTAACACATTTATAATTCAAAGTTAAGGCATGGAAGTACTTTCTTTCTGTCGTCAACTTTACTGGGGACTTGCCATTCAGTTTGCCTATTAAAATACATACAGGTAAAAGCAATTGTCAGTTTTCAAATGTTTATTTCAAAATTGGTCGAATAACCATGAACAGCGTATATGTTGGTTTAATTTTTTCTATATATTCTTAGACATGTCAGGTTTTTTTTCAAAAAGATTTTAACCAATCGTCCTAATAAAATGTACAAATTAATGTTTTAATACATGTTTCGTTAGTTATCAAAATCGAGCGGTATTTTAACCTATAAGCCACCTTACTGTACCACATACTAGGAAGTTGTACTGCTAAACAACTGAATTCAACAAAGCTCTAAAAAAAAGCTGACTATTGACGCTACCTCTATAGAAAACTGCTGTGCAGAGTTCTGAGAGAAATAATTGGGTATGAACCTAACTAGAAAATCATATATATATAGTCTATTTGCGGTTTCATTACACTTTTTGAATAAAACCTTTGAAAAATTACCCCAATGAATTATGTGTTTTGTTGTTTCCTAAAATCGTCGTATATGACAATCTTTTTATAGTTGTGTTAACATAAAAGTGCCTTATTTTTGGTTAAACTGAACTTTTACTTATATGGTATCTGTAAATTACAATGTTTAATTTACAATTAATATGAAAATAAATAGGGAGCAAAAACGTTTGTTAGTAATGCATAGTATGAAATAGTTCTTACGCAAAATATTATTACACTGAGCTCGCACGTTTGCGGTGAGCTGTCCCTTTGGTGAAATTTTCTAGACTTAGTTAAGCTTTGTTCAAATGAGGCGGAGGAATATCCTGGAAGTAGGAACTTGAGGAGGGTTTCGGGAAAGTCGTAAGTAACCGTGAATGGACTATAGAGGGAAATTGGTTACGAGCGACTGTCGCATTTGTAACACTGAGGGCCAGATTCCAACCGGACGAGTCCATTATCACGGCCGGTAGCATCGTGTGGGGGGAGGGAGGAATATGTTTTTCACCCTCGACGTCGGCGCAATCACGGAAAGGAAGGAATTTGTTTACCGGCGGCCCACGAAGGGGCTCTAATAAGAGAAAAGGGGATAGAAAAAAGAGGGGAGAAAGGCGAGAAATAAAAGTGGCCATTGTTCGTTTCGCTCGGAAATTTCCCCGGCGTACTTTTGAGGTGGCGCTAACAAAGAAACCGGCGCCAGCTAGCTGCCTTCTCGTTGGCAGATCTCTCTCTCTCTCTCTATCAAGGGGTTCCGAACAACAACTTGCCAGGTAATGAAATTACGGCTGCCAGTCAACAAGTGGAACAGTCCCAACCTGCTCCTTCTCGACATGCATTCTTCTTGAAAATGCACACTAGTAAAGTACTCCGCGCTGAAAAAAAAAAATTCTACAGTCACTGCAAAATATTACGTAGATTTAGACGCACTTTTTTTTCTCCCGCTGGGACAGCCAGCTCGTGCTGCTGAGTGCTAAAAGTAGTAGAAATTTTTGCTATAAATTTTGTTACAAAAATAGTACAACTGCAGACGCAGAAAAAAATTGTCGTGGTTCGTCGATAAATTCTTTTCAAAGTAATATGAATTTATATTTCCTTCTGTACGACGATATATAACCTCAAGGCTGTCTCCTGCCTAGGCCGAAGTGAGCGAGGAGTGAAGAGGTTTGGGCCGCCTTTAACATCGAGGTCTTGAAAGCCGAACTTGAGCTGGAAAACGATGAGCAGATCTTCGATAACATTGCTTCAAATAAAAAAATTCCTACATATTTAGTGACGTATACTTACAATACCAATTTAAAGTTTTTTCACGTCTGAACTAGTTTTCTATTTCCGTTTATGATGCGTATAGTTTTCAAAAAGTGAAATAGGCTAAAAATAGCGTTTTTACAATTATCTTTACAAACGCAAAATGAGATAGAAACTTTGCCTTTTTTTACATGGTGGCTACATGTCATGGGGACAATAATTTATTTATATTCCCTCGATTGTAAAATTTTTTACACACATGAAATCAATGTTATTCAGAAGGTTGGAAAACAAGGAGCATAAGAGCGTTGACCTTGAAAAAAATTTTTATTTTGTATTTGTACCACATTGAGTTCAACTTTGAGACATTATCAGTAACTACTCTTTACTAGTAAAGAAAAAAAAGTGAGCGCATGATTTTCGATGAATACATGTAAAAACCACAATTTTACTGTTTTAGAAATGTAAAAATAATGAAAACTAACTTACGTAGAGAAGTGAGATAATTCGCACTAAAAGAAGGTGCCAAGATCTACTTCTAACACGCCTATAAAATTGTACAAGGAAATGTTTCTTGAAACTTCAAAAAACTGCCAAAAATAACTTAATTCTTGCATATTTTTTATTTGTGGCTGCCCCTTAATTTTTACTTTTGCCAAGCTACCTTAAAATTAATTAATACAAGACATTTTAGTTTCCGTCGTTAATTTTCTACAAACAGTTTGTTTTGTTTGATTTGTACACTACAAAAACAGTAAAATTTTGACTTTGACATGTCATTTTGCGAAAACCAAGTGATCTGAATAAAACTGTGTCTGCGAAAATACTAGTCACAGATAATGCCTACAAGTTGAAAAGTATGTGGTAAAAATATAAATTACAGAATTTTTCCGCGGCCAACGCCAGTAAGATAGGAAATCTGTCCCTAAAAAAATATCACCGGGCTGGTAAATACCACTCGACCATAAAAAAAAATGATGAGATGATAGATTATGTGACGCCTTCTGGCAGTTCCACGGACCACTTTATCGCCAGCACCAATCACAAAGAGCCACGACATCAATGCGAACCTCCAAACTGTAACTGCAGTTGGCACAATGTTTGTGTCGGTACAAAAAAAAAAATTTAATTTCCACCTTATCTCTCTTAGTCAAAGGCCATCCGAGGTTTTTGATTATTAATCTTCTATTCACTATAATCATTCTTGCTACTTCCACTGCCAAGGAATCTTATTGGGCTTGGGAATCTTCTTCTTCCTTCCCTTTTCTTTTTCCTTAATTCCCACGTTCCTGTTCTTCTTCTTCTTCATATTTTTCTTTCTGTCCTATAGATTCTTCATCTTCTTTTTATTATCCTTTCTTCTTTTATCATTCTTCATATCCTGTTATCATTTTGACCATCTTACTTCTTATTCTTCTTTTCTCTGTTTGTGTCGGTACAGGAAAATTTCGCGTTTTGACCCACCTGTTGGCTAGACTCCACAGTCTTAGGCATTTTGCAGCGTCAGTCTTCTGTTAATCACCTGCTACCCCAGTGTGTAGTCAGTTTTACCTCGGACTTGGTGGCATGGTATTGGATGCTTGCTTCCTTGCAGGCCTGTTACTGGCTCAAAGTTCACCTGGTCGTGTCTAATAAACTGTGATCCAGCTGCGAAAATAATATAATTTTAAACGTGTTTAAGGTCTAGCTTGCCCTAAAATGAATTCGCGAAATTTCTCAGTCGCTATATAAGTGTAAAAATTAAAAAAATCATAACCTGAGAATTACCTGTAGGGTATGGAGCATTGAAGATGAAAAGGGAGGAAAACGTAAAAACTAGCAATAATTGTTTTTTTCCTATTTATTGGAAAAAAAAATTTTTTCAGTAGAAACTTCCAGGAGTAAAGATTTCTCAAAAGGCTTTATCCCATTATCTTAAAATTTCCAGCATATTTACAGTTAAATGGCAAATTTCTCTCTACGATACTAATAATGATACTGTCAATTCTACACGATATTAATGCTGATAATGTTTGATGACATTGACACTGACAATATTAAAAATTTACATGAGTAATACAAGTTATGATGGGTGCCGTTGTTTGTCTCCCAGGTAACCCTACAAACTTTGTGTTTCCTCGATAAGAGTTCGCCTGCTGAAGGAGTTACGCTAAGACAACAGTTTTCTGTACATGATTATGATGTCATTAAGAGCGATAAGTATCCAATGGGTTTTTTGTTGGATAATAACATGGCATCCTTTATTTTCTCAGTAAATTGGGATGCATATTAACGCAAAAACCGTACGCAGATTTCAGATCTCCTCGATCCAAGACCACATTCACGGAACTGTTCTTTCATCTAAAGTAGGCTTTTTTATTTTTAATCAAAACCCTTTGAAATATGGATTTTCCAAGGGCCTTTCCTTCCTTACGAATTACTGCAGGACGTAGGTCGTATAATGTGTTCTACCTAACCTCAGCGTTTGTACCCGCAGCTCAGAATCATTCTGTATGTACATCTGGTTTTCCACATCCGCCCCAAAGGTGGAAAAACTGTTACACAAAAATATTTTGTTTGTAGAAAAACTAAGAGTTTAATAATGACAATTATGTATATTTTTTTGAATGTGCTCCATTTTCCTGACTTTGCCACTTCTGTGAATTTTCCGTCCCTTATATGTAGGGCCAGTGACGTTTTCGCGTAAAAATCGGAGCACACAGTAGACTTCAATACTATATACACACCTCAGCTGTTGTTACAGATCCATTGGCTGCTGGTGCCGTGTCCGTATTTGACCAAGCCACTCGGGACTAAGTAACTCTGACACTGAACCTTCGTGACTCGTGCGCAAACGGTTAACACGGACCAGAACATTTTTTTAGCCAATCGAAGAAGCTGGACGACCCCTCAGTGCTTTGGACTGTATCTTGTCTCGAAATCTTTTCGCGAAATATCACTGCCCCTAGTTATATGTATATCGCTGCTCAGGGCTATATCTTCCCTGACCCTTTCATGTAGATATCCACTTGTGGTCGCAAAAAGCGAGTCTGTGACGACACGGCTCTGCAACGGCGTACGTTCACGATCACAATTTTTCTATTTAATTTCTCGATCTTAACGCAAAAAAATCCTCCAAATAAACCACCCTGACTCTCAAGGGATAGCTACACTGGGAAAACGAGAACATTGCTGGCGTACTCTTTGCGTAGTAAAAATATTTCAAGACCCAACATTGTACCGCGTTTCTTTACATCGTCAGAACCACGGTAACTGAACTAAAACACTTGCTTCGAAATTGTAGCACACTTCCCTGTAACCACGTTTCAGTGCTACTGGCACATGTCCAGTTTTTGCACCGAAAGAAAAACCAACAAAATATTGCTTTGTAAAGTATCACAAATATATTTGGTTGCCCTAACAAAGTATTTTGATCAGTAAACAAAACTTGAAAAAGCAATAAAACTAATTTTTTTCATCTAACAAAATATACGCTTGAATTAACAAAACCTCTGTGTTGGGCCAAAATAAATTAGACTGAGAACAAAATAATTTGTTGAATCAGCTATAGGCCTATATATATATATTCGGCCACTCATTTGATTGCCTTCGTTCGAAAATACAGCTGGAGAGTTTGTTCGTGTTCCTGTGACAATTGGGATAGCAAAAATCTTTGTTAGTGCACTTATCGATGCTTCATAATTAGGGGCAGTGATATTTCGCGAAAAAATTTCGAGACACGATACAGTCCAAAGCACTGTAGGGTCGTCTAGCTTCTTCGATTGGCTAAAAAAATGTTCTGGTCCGTGTTAACCGTTTGCGCACGAATCACGAAGGTTCAGTGTCGGAGTTACTTAGTCCTGAGTGGCTTGGTTAAAGACGGAACACGGCACCAGCAGCCAACGGAGGTATAACAGCAGCTGAGGTGTGTATATAGTATTGAAGTCTACTGTGCGCTCCGATTTTTACGCGAAAAGTCACTGGCCCTATTCATAATAATATAAACGTCCTAATAACACTAGTTCAACAGGAAACTGAAAAGTAACGCTGTAAAAAAGGAAAACATTTATTTGCGCACGTTCTCCGGTATTTGAAATGTGTGAAATTAAGAAACATTCTAACTTCGACAATAGTCACTTCTAGCTGAGTTTGCTAAGGCGTTGCACTCGGGAGTGGGTGATCTGCGTTCGACCCTCGGTTTGGGCTTCCATCGTATCTTATATTAACAGAAATTGTTGAATTTACAGAATCTTGAAGCCAGACAAATCTTAAGTTGCACAGACAAAATATTTGTTTGGGGTAACCAAATAAGAGCAACAAAATAGTTTCGTTTCAAAAGCAAAATATTTCGTTTCCCCTATACACNAGGAAAACATTTATTTGCGCACGTTCTCCGGTATTTGAAATGTGTGAAATTAAGAAACATTCTAACTTCGACAATAGTCACTTCTAGCTGAGTTTGCTAAGGCGTTGCACTCGGGAGTGGGTGATCTGCGTTTGACCCTCGGTTTGGGCTTCCATCGTATCTTATATTAACATAAATTGTTGAATTTACAGAATCTTGAAGCCAGACAAATCTTAAGTTGCACAGACAATATTTTTGTTTGGGGTAACCAAATAAGAGCAACAAAATAGTTTCGTTTCAAAAGCAAAATATTTCGTTTCCCCTATACACTCACAATTTTTTTGGTTGCGCAAAATAAAACATATTTTGATTGAACAAAACTTTTTTTTCCAGTGTAATTATTTACGTATATCCACGCCACGGTTTGTATACATGACTTTGAGAGCCCTGTAGGGGACTTAAGAGCCAGATTTTAGGACATGCTTGGAAGATAAAATCNTGTTTTTGGTTGCACAAAACATAACTTAGCTTGATTCAACAAAACTTTTTTTTCCAGTGTAATTATTTACGTATATCCACGCCACCGTTTGTATACATGACTTTGAGAGCCCTGTAGGGGACTTAAGAGCCAGATTTTAGGACATGCTTGGAAGATAAAATCAGTCGATCTCGTCTTTATTCTGCGAGGGAAACGATGCAAGCTTGTTAAAATCTCTTAATTCATTTTTTAACCAAGTGTAATAAGAACTAAAATAAGTCACACTCGTATTACTTCATAGCAGGTTTTCAAAAACAGAAAGTACCTGGTTGTTAGTGGCCACAGCTGCTAGCGCTGCGGCGGTGGAAATGCACATCACAGGGCAGCCCGGCCAGCGATTGGTCGGTGGGCTTTGACGTCAAACGGGATGATAGGAATGCTCACTGCGCTGGAAAGCTAATTTGCCGATTTTAATGCGATACACGCAGCTTCGATTCGCGGTGCGGTTGTTTNATGCTCACTGCGCTGGAAAGCTAATTTGCCGATTTTAATGCGATACACGCAGCTTCGATTCGCGGTGCGGTTGTTTCACAAATAGAGGCGGGCGCCTGTTAAAGCTGGCGACGATGACGAAATAAGGGAGGAAAACGTAGGCTCAGCTCGTCCTTTGGAAAACGTTTTGTTCGATATTTGGTTCTGCGTTTAAAATGAAAGTGAATTGGAATGAGTTTTAACTTAATGCTGACCTGCACTCTAAATCCGAATCAGGGCATCAGTGAAATAACGTTCACTGAAAATCAGTTGATAAGCTACTGCTGACCGTCGAATCAAGCAAAATAACTGGGAACACGTGATTCATGGCAGTGGAATTCTTGACATTCTGTGCGAATCATAAACAAATCAATTATCGATCTGGCACTGATAATCAGATGCTGATTTTTCACTGTTATAACTGATGTGGCTCATTTATCACTGTTTCAAATTTAGAGTGTCCCCCCGTGAGCAGTTGGTTGAATGACTGAGTGAGCGAAGAGAATTGGGTGGTTCTTAGCATCGAGGTCTTGAGAGCCGATGTGAAGTTGGTTGAAATATATGTTAACGAAAAATTGTATGTACTGAATTTATTCTTGTGAGCTTGTCTTTAAGGCTTGACCTCACCTCTTTTGAGAAAATCTTTNAAAAATTGTATGTACTGAATTTATTCTTGTGAGCTTGTCTTTAAGGCTTGACCTCACCTCTTTTGAGAAAATCTTTTTTTTCATATCATAATTTTGTTTTCACAGTAATTATGGGAAAATTTTTTATTATAGGAAATTTATACTTTATAAGTTGTTTAATATTTTTGTGCTTAATTTTCAACATTTGGTATTTGCTACTTGTAAATGTCAGGAACATATACGTTTCTGCCTTTTTTCCAACCAGTAAAAGTTAGATACAAAAATATTAAACAACTTTAAAAATTAAAAATTTTCAAAAATATAATATTTGCAGCAAATTTTCTGAAATTAAAATTTATACACAAAAACGAAGAATTGGTGTACAATAGATGAAGCGAAAACTTAACATGAACTCTCTAGTCGTAAAGAAATCTGTCAACATCAAAAATGACTACGAGGCTGGTGTTTCCTAACATTTAGTTTTCCAAAATATGCTTTGTTATATAGAACATAATTTTCTTAACTTGAATATATTATAGCTGCAATAAACTATAGACAGTAGAGAATACTAACAGTTATTAGCACATGCCTACATCCAAAATTTTCTTATTTACAATTCAATTCTCATCGTTTACATACGTTGGAACACGTATGTGCTCTCTAGGCCACATTCATTTTACAGTTGCGACTTCAGTTTTCAGTATGTTGTGTTCTGATTTTAAATACCTACCGTGACAGTGATATGAGTGACGATTTAAAATACAACGTAAATTTTTTGTTTAGTAGGTAATACTTCACCTCTTTCTTAAACCCGAAAAAAAAACCACCAGAATGAAGCGATAGATTAATTAACCACTTAAAATGTTGCCTGCAGTTGTTTTCACATTTAACTACTGTTNATTAAAAATTTTCAAAAATATAATATTTGCAGCAAATTTTCTGAAATTAAAATTTATACACAAAAACGAAGAATTGCTGTACAATAGATGAAGCGGCAACTTAACATGAACTCTCTAGTCGTAAAGAAATCTGTCAACATCAAAAATGACTACGAGGCTGGTGTTTCCTAACATTTAGTTTTCCAAAATATGCTTTGTTATATAGAACATAATTTTCTTAACTTGAATATATTATAGCTGCAATAAACTATAGACAGTAGAGAATACTAACAGTTATTAGCACATGCCTACATCCAAAATTTTCTTATTTACAATTCAATTCTCATCGTTTACATACGTTGGAACACGTATGTGCTCTCTAGGCCACATTCATTTTACAGTTGCGACTTCAGTTTTCAGTATGTTGTGTTCTGATTTTAAATACCTACCGTGACAGTGATATGAGTGACGATTTAAAATACAACGTAAATTTTTTGTTTAGTAGGTAATACTTCACCTCTTTCTTAAACCCGAAAAAACCCACCAGAATGAAGCGATAGATTAATTAACCACTTAAAATGTTGCCTGCAGTTGTTTTCACATTTAACTACTGTTTTATAAAGAATTGTGGGGTGGAGAGATTTGGGCATCGAGGTCTTCAGAGCCGATGAGAGTGAAATGAGGTGAGTATGGAGCAGCGTTGGAATGCAAGGGTGGGGGACATAGGAGATCCCCGAAAAAAACCCGCCGACCAGCGGTACAATCCCCACAAGCGAAAATCTTGGAGCGACCCTACCGGGAATCGAGCCCGATTCACCTAGGTGGGAGGCGAGTAGTTTAGCCACTACACCACCGCGGCCCCTCAGTATTCTCGCCGTGATGTGTGCACGTATGGGACTTTCAGCGGCGACCCCATCATTTTATTGGTGGAAAGTCTATGGCAAGGTTCAGTGCCGGGCTCTTATGTAGTTTTGTATGTATCTGACGCGTATATTTAGAGGTACGGCGCTTTCATAAAGGTCATTTTAGCTGGAGTGCTTTGAGATGTGTTTTAGATGTGCGTGACGTGTTGAAAGCACTCAAGAGTCATCGCCTGAGGTGTGTGTTGTTTTCGTAGATCAGCTCATTGGTTCGTGTTTAACAGTTCCGTAGGAAAACGTGTATTTCAAACAACCTGCAATGCAACGTAGTTCAAGCGACAGGTAGGCGTGAGCCTTAACCTCGGTGACGTACTTGTGTAAGAGTCGCAAAAGCGTTAACAATACGAAATTGACGTAATTAATTTTCAACGTACCAAAAAATTCCGAATGTTATCCTCCTGCTTCCAATGCGCTGACCGACGCCCGCAAAGCGCGGGCGACCTGAAACGAAACTCCCACTGTCATCAACGGTGTTCACCAGCTCAGGTGGGTTCCAAACCAACGACCTCCCTTCTAAATCCACCATTGTTTGTGCGCCTTTGCGATCTGTGGGACCGAGTTACCCCAATGACATTAGGAATATTTGCCAGTCGATAGAAGAGTACTTTCCAGAAGATTTCCCTGGAAATTTCCTGTCTCGCAACTGTTTATTCAAAGAGCGCCGCTCGAAGATATACATAAAATTTTTTTTTTCCCTCCTTCTTTCCCTTCGCGTCGCCGACTCCTTCCGCGAAGGACCTCAGAAATGCGACTCGCTATCAGGGCAGGGAGGCCTTATCGCGATTCTTTCCCCTCTCTCGCCCCTTCCGCACCCCTCGCCCTGGCAGAGAGGAGTATATCGAGCACCCNGCGACTCGCTATCAGGGCAGGGAGGCCTTATCGCGATCCTTTCCCCTCTCTCGCCCCTTCCGCACCCCTCGCCCTGGCAGAGAGGAGTATATCGAGCACCCCCTCACTACCCCGCCGCGGACACAATGTTCCCTTCCTCGGGACCGTCTGTGCCGCTGAAAGAAGCCTTTCAGGTCTCTCCGAGGGCTCTCTGCCTTCCCAATAAACAAGTACATTAAGTTACAGAGGACACAGCGNGACCGGCATCCCTCGCGATCTAAATAACACAGGGGAGGCTCCCGCGCACCGCCTTCAACAAGTTTTGAAACCGTCGCACACCTGGCGGGAAAAGTTTTGCGCCCACCGCTGCCCGGTTCCTTTCTTCTATCTCCGCCTCGAGCAAAGATGTGCGGGAACTGTCAGTAGATACACCTGCCCCCCCCTCACCCCCAACTAGTTTTATTTCAGAGCACTTTAATTGTTCGTTTTCACATAAATATAATTCTGATTTCTCCAGTAAAGTAAGAAAGAAAAAAAATGTCTTCTGACAAGAAAAAGTTGCCAGAACTAGGGGAAAGTCAACGTTAAATGTCCGTAACTACGAGATGTGGTGTGTGTAGTATGTAGCCGAAGGATTTCACTAAACGATACAAACATTCAGAAAAAATATCGTGTTTTTTTTTGTT
>NQII01002712.1:182919-196017 GCA_002778355.1 Clitarchus hookeri | reverse complement strand
GACCGGCATCCCTCGCGATCTAAATAACACAGGGGAGGCTCCCGCGCACCGCCTTCAACAAGTTTTGAAACCGTCGCACACCTGGCGGGAAAAGTTTTGCGCCCACCGCTGCCCGGTTCCTTTCTTCTATCTCCGCCTCGAGCAAAGATGTGCGGGAACTGTCAGTAGATACACCTGCCCCCCCCTCACCCCCAACTAGTTTTATTTCAGAGCACTTTAATTGTTCGTTTTCACATAAATATAATTCTAATTTCTCCAGTAAGGCAAGAAAGAAAAAAAATGTCTTCTGACAAGAAAAAGTTGCCAGAACTAGGGGAAAGTGAACGTTAAATGTCCGTAACTACGAGATGTGGTGTGTGTAGTATGTGGCAGAAGGATTTCACTAAACGATACAAACATTCAGAAAAAATATCGTGTTTTTTTTGTTTGTTAAGAGTTTTCCCGATATAAACCGGTTGTTTTCTTCTGGCGAATACAGAACTGCAAAACGGGGGGTTTTTTTTTGCNTTTTTTTTGTTTGTTAAGAGTTTTCCCGATATAAACCGGTTGTTTTCTTCTGGCGAATACAGAACTGCAAAACGGGGTTTTTTTTGTTAACAAACTGACAGAGAAATGGAGTTCTTGAGAAGAATGTCTGTTAAAGAAAATAAAAGTCTGAAATGAGCGTTTTNTAACAAACTGACAGAGAAATGGAGTTCTTGAGAAGAATGTCTGTTAAAGAAAATAAAAGTCTGAAATGAGCGTTTTAGTAGCAAGACAAAACAAGAGTAACTACAGGAGAGAAGGAACTGAAAGTTGGAAGTGGTTTCGTCACATGTAGAGAAACGATTACCGAAGAGAATCTTAGAAGTATCGGTAAACGACACAGACACACAACAAGGAATAGGCCTACTAAACTATATGAACAAATATATTATCAGAGAGTTGGACAAGACAGTTGTACGAAAAGCGAGGTTTGGGTAAGAATAAAGGAAATAGTTCGGTTTCTATTCCATCTGTAACTAATCTGAACAGAAACTGTAGTTAGGAAGAATGATGACGTGTGTACGATGACAGAAATAACTGCTTGTTTCAGCAAAATATTTCTTCAAACAGCGCTAGAAAACTGCAAAGTTTGTTCTTTGGATAATCCTGCAAACGGGGGAAATTAGTGAAAGACAGTGAAAGACCAGTTATTATTATGGACTTATAACTTTGTAATATTCGCAGAAAAAGAGAAAGAAAAGATATATTGTGAATTCTCCATGGAATGTAACAGAACTATTCAAGCACGTGTGTCCATCATAACAACTCCGCACTAAATTAACTCGACTTTGTTTTATCATCTAATTATAAAGTTGAATCGATTGAATCGTATTGTGAGGGCAACAGTATTTATGCCCAACCAAATTATTCGGTACAAAGACATATATTCACTTGACAGTCACGTCGATGTTTGTGACGTCACTGCGGTGTCTCCTAGCGATAGGCCTACCTGAGAAAGTTTTATAAATTGCAGATATTTACATACAATAAAAATGTAAATATATTTTCCTTCTTAAGAGCGAGCACTAGTTGATATTGGCAATGCATTTCCCAAACATACTTTAACAAACTGGCAAGTAAAAAGTATTTTTAAGCTATTTTCTTTTATTTTTATTTCGTAGCCTTCGTAGCCTAATATTGAAGGCACGGAAGAAAGTTTTATCATACTTTTCCAAAACAACTGACGTTCGAAGAAAGCTTCTGACCAAGACATGGAGCTTTTTTTTCATAGTGGGGACACATTCAGCCCTATTTGCAGGTNCGTTCGAAGAAAGCTTCTGACCAAGACATGGAGCTTTTTTTTCATAGTGGGGACACATTCAGCCCTATTTGCAGGTCAAGTCTTAATACCATACATAGACGCTGCGTTGGTAAAACATAAACTTGAAACCACCGTAGAAACACAACACGCACNCAAGTCTTAATACCATACATAGACGCTGCGTTGGTAAAACATAAACTTGAAACCACCGTAGAAACACAACACGCACAGTTTGAAGGGTTTATAGGTTATCTATTGCGGCAAATCGCTTCCAAAAGTTGCCGAGACAAGATTAGCGTGTCTCACAGTAGAACGACAGGCGAGTATTTCGAGGTATACCACACTTACTTGTCTGACGACTGTGTAAGGAAAACGGGAAACTGGTCTGTCGTCGGATGAAGCTGCAAGTTGTCTCGCAATTGTGGAATTAGCACTGTACGGTGGCGCCTGTGTTTCATTCACGGTTACTTCTGACTTTTCTGAAGCCGTGCCTTAAGTTATGCTTACAGGATGTTCCTCAACCTCTTTCAAAGAAAGCTTAACCAAGTATAGAACAATACAGCTAAGGGACAACTCACCCCATTCCTGCGCACTCAGTTTAGTTATATTTTGTTTGGGAACTATATCTCACTAGTCATTACCAACTTACTTATTTCGCCCTATTTTGTTCATATTAATTACAAAAGAAATATTACAACTTATAGATTCAATAAAATCAAAGGTCAAATTAATTAAAAATAATATGCTTTTATGTCAAAACAACTATAGACCAGTTGTGATTCATGACGTATTTTGGAGCAACACTCATGCTATACACAATGTGATTTTTTTTAAGGTTTAATTCATAAAGTTTGAATATACTGCGAACAGACTACAGCGCTCGTAGCGGCAATGTAGCTGCACTACTTGGGCAACGTTGCTCTGAAAGCGCGCGACAAGAATCTAACATTCGTTATTGACTTTATTCTCTGAACTGATCCACAATGTGCGGAAGATTAAAATCAGAGAATTTGACGTACGCTAAATATTATGAGCTTCTTACCCACATCACATTTCCCAACGGGTCTGAGATACGAAGTCACATCTCACGAACTCTGAAAAAAGTTCCACTTCAATTCGTTTGCTGGTTAACAGAATGAGACATTTTTATGTCAGATTTTAGTCATAGGGTTTTACTTCCTGTAGGTTTCCAAAATGTGTCTGACAGTTTTTCGTTACCAAATGATTTGAGGAATCGCAGCAGAGTAACAGTATTGGTATAAATATTTGTGTTGTCATTTTATAATATAGCACTACATCATGAACAGGTTCTAACCGCTGACCGTGTCTGTTTGCAGCATGAGTCTCTTCATTCATATCCTATCTTCTCACCACCTATCCATTCTCACTAGGGAGCCCACGGTGGTGTAGTAGTCAAACTGCTTGCCTCCCACCTCGGCGAACAGAGCTCGATTCCTGGTGGGGTCGCTCTCGGATTTTCGCATGTCGTAATCGTGCCGGACGATGCCGTTGGTTGGCGGGTTTTTTCTCGGGGATCTCCCGTTTCCCCTGCCCTTGTACTCCGGCGCTGCTCCATACTTACCTCACTTCACCCTCATCGGCCTCGATGTTAACAGCAACCCAAATCTCTCAACTCCATTTTCACTTTGTTAATTACTAGAGATGATGGTTTTTTCGCGGGGAAAGTTGACTTGTTTGCTAGGATTCAACGCACTGTGCTCATGTCCGACAGTTTTTTATTGACTGTCATATACGTAAGAAGCTACTACACCATTTCACTGGGCAAATGAGGATTCCGATACTGTAAGGCAGAAAGCTCGTGAATGGCATTCAAACAACTAAGCCGAATAAAAACCTTGTTCATCCTATCACAAAAGAATGAACTAGCTAGAGTGTTATCGAAAACATGTTGGCTCAAAAAATTTCCGCGATTTTCAATTATCTCTATTCCATTACACATAAACAAATCAATTAGTTGGAACTTAAAAGCAATATGACAATTTGAATCAAGCAGAAAAATATTTATTCGAAAAGATATATTAAGCTCAACATTTTTTTCGTGCGTTAAATTCTCTGCTTTCGACTCTCCACAGATTGTGGTTCAGTTTCGAGAGTAAGGTCAGGAACAAATGTTGGATTCTCGTCGCCCGCTAATCACACTGAGAGAAACACACAAAATATTTGTTTGTATAGGGTCAAAATATATTTTGTCGCCTCTACAAATTTTTTGTTGAGTAAACAGACCTCGAAAAGTTGCAAAATTAATTTTGTTCATCAAACAGAACACATGTTTGAATAAACAAAGTTTCTGTGTTGAGCGAGAAGAAATTAGACAGTCGACAAAATAAGCATATTTATTTCAAAGTTAAAACAAGACTCCTTTCTCTCAGTCGTTACCACCTTTACTGGGGGCATGGTAATCAGCGAACCCTTAAAAATCTATACAATATAGGAACAGTTACATTTTTTAAAGGTTGATTTAAAAAGGGCTCACTATCGTGAACAGCTTATAATTTATAAGGCTGCCCCTTAAAAATGGCGAATAGTAGTTCAGTAGAGAAAACTTAAGTAAAAACTGCGCATTATTTTTAAGTAATGCGCGCCTGCGTAATATAAGGAGTTAAAAAAGTTTACACTTCCGAACACCTGTTACCTTTCCCTATTTTCTTCCATAATGTGCATTTTTAAAATGCAAATGCTAAATTCAATTATCTCACTCATTTTTTATGTATGAAAACGTTTGCACATGATATTATAAAATTAGTGCGTGGAGGTCTAGCATTTTCCCAAGACCTCAGTGCCCAAAAATTCTTGACTTATTTGTTTCATAGAGGTATTCCGTATTCCGAAGTCGTTGCCGATGTTTCTCTTTAGTTTAAAACTGGGCTTTTGTTTGTTTATAACTGTGCCAAACGTCTCATTCTCTCTTTGAATGGATAAAAACTCGCCTTCACATTCCCTATGAAAAAAAAAAGTAGAAAACATATATGCGACATGATTGAAGATGCTTCATAAGTGTAATACACACTCTTGAAGGTGGAGCTAAAAAAATGTTTATTGTGAATATTACAAAAAGTATTTGAACAGGAATAGTAACACACTGGATTATGACGCTGTAAACTGCGATGATACTAATAGGAATCCACAAACTATCAACACCCTGAATAGCAGTAAAATTAACTTTTCTATTCAAGTGAATTATTTAAATAATAATTTCATAAATGGGAATACGTGTTTAACTGGTTTTTTAACATATATTCTCTTATAGATTTATACGGGACGCCTCTTAAATCAAATACATCTCTGATTCTATCTCAGTAACGACTTATTATCTTAAAAAAATATCTTGAAACGATTGGATAAAATTTATAATTACTTTTTTATAAACTTACTGCTCTTCATGATGAAAAAGAAACCAAATAGGAATAAATAATATATTTAATAACTTGAAATTTCAACTGAGTATTTTTACCTTTTTAATAGCCAAATACAATTTACATAACAACTGCTGTTAAAAACAGCCAAAGATAGCATATATCACACAGTCCCTTCTCCCAAAACTTTTCGTTGAAGTTGATGGTTGGCACTTTGA
The DNA here is from genome assembly GCA_002778355.1 of Clitarchus hookeri. Taxonomy (NCBI): domain Eukaryota; kingdom Metazoa; phylum Arthropoda; class Insecta; order Phasmatodea; family Phasmatidae; genus Clitarchus; species Clitarchus hookeri. Next base: position 190,639 of record NQII01002712.1, on the reverse strand, counting down.
CCAACTCCTTCAAGGCTGTTGCCTGGTCGAAAGCAGTGAGAATTTCGTATAGGGAAATGCATGTTAATGAAATTAGGTTTCTTTAAAGCCAATTTTGAAGATAAAAACTTGAAACGAAAACCTAGGTGTGAGAAATGATACTCTCAAACTCTCTATCCACGCAAATACAGCAACTTGTTTTTCAGTAATTTTTTTTTAATCATCAAGTTTTCTGGTTTTTCTAGAAAACCTGCTATTCATCAATGTTTCAAAATTCTTCGATAGCGAAGAAACTCGTATTTTTGTGCTCAAAAAAGTCCCTGATAAATGCCAAAAAACAGAATTTTTTAAACACGTATCTCCCTGTACTAAATTCGAACTGCTTTCAAACCAGGCAACAGTCTGAAGGAATAATANACAGAATTTTTTAAACACGTATCTCCCTGTACTAAATTCGAACTGCTTTCAAACCAGGCAACAGTCTGAAGGAATAATATGTTATGCGTAGAGACCTAAAAAATACGCGGTTTCATTTCGGGACAAGCTAGAATTCAACACCTTGTTCGTTTGCGTTGCTTATGCTATTGGTCCACCCGTTATTCTACACCTCCTGGACAACTCTGAGCCAATAATAAACACACAATAAATTGCAGACCCAATCATCGTCTTCCACTGACACACCTAGGACCCAGTGAACAGTGTGATATTTTTATAACTTTACATATGACTGTGGAGTATAGCCTATAGGTCATTGAACTCACGAATTTTTCACGTGTCTAGTTATGTGTGATGCGTGTTGCTTGCCAGCCAGTTGCAGTGACGCGGTGTTTTCTACCTTGGTGCGTGATTTTCTCGCAAACGGTGGAGTTTTAGAGCGATAACGCAAGACAGACTTTTTCGTTAATTTTAACGTGCTCATTCATACTCCGTCATTGCAAAACCAATTGAACCGTTGCATCACATACATTTATGCGACAACACGGTTGTAACCCTTATTTTCTCTATGATATTATTTTGTGGCAGTGACTGGTATTGCAGTGGTTGCAGATATTCCTTTCAGCTACACGTTATCCTGTATGCCATTGTTCGATTTCAAATAATTTCTGTAATTATAATTTTCGCACACCTGTATAATACACATATATACAAATACGTTAAATGTAAGTGTAATAAAAAACGTATTAATGTGTGCGTTAGTCATCTTTTGGTTTTCCTCTTTTTGAATTTATTTTGCTGTCGTCTGCAATGATAAACAACTTATTTTGACGTATGTTAAACTGATATTACTCTAAACAAATGTTTTCTTTGCTATAAGTTTTAAGTGCAGGATTTTGTATATCATTAATCAAACTTTTGAATAATCATCCTACATATGACGCATTTGGCTGTATATATATATATATATATATATATATATATATATATCATGTATTAAAAAAATTTTGTATTTCTAATAGAATAACAGTATCTTATTTTTGGTTGAATTAAAATTTTTCTCACACATTATCTATGAATTATAAAATTTCATTTAAAATACGAATAATAATGGTAATAAAATAGTTTTTTTTGATAATGCCAAGGGAGAAATAGTTCATATCCAAAATATTATTAAAGTTAGTGAGCACGAATGCGGTGCGTTGTCCCTTTGGTGTAATTCCATAGACTTAGGTAAACTTAATTTGCATGAGGCGGAGTGATAGCCTGAAATTATAACATTAGCAGGCCTTCGAAAAAGTTGGAAGTAACTGCAAATTGTCATTACTTTTACGTAAAAGCACGGGTTTTGAGGTTAAAACCAAATGAAACTCGGGGAATTTCACAGTTGTTGTAGCAATTCTTGATCCAGTGTTGGGGACATTCACAGAAGAGTAAATTCTTCTTGATATTTAGTCCATAGCTGGAACCGTAGAGTGTATATAGCGTAGAGTGATCACGCTAGCTGCTCATAACCAGTCTCCGTGCCCCAACATTAAACTGCTTTTCTGCCAATACGACTATCATAAACGACGTGGATAGGATTTGAGGTTAGAACACGAGTCCTTTGATATCTTTGTATACTTCCCCTAAGCAATTTGTAATAAAGTTTATTCAAGTCAACATGGTAAAAAAATTTTATTCATATAAATGTTTTCGTCTTATGAAATTTCAGATGTAAAAAACACGTTGATCAGTGCTTACCATGTGACTTTGATAGCGGTATTTGTGTGGGGTAGGTCAATGCTGGGCATATGCTCAGAGGACTGGTGGAGTAGAGAGATTGGGGCGGCTCTTAACACCGTGGTCTTGAGACCCGATGAGTGCGAAGCAAAGTGAGCATGGAGCCGCGTCGGAATGCAAGGGCGGGGGGAAACGCGAGACCCCCGAGAAAACCCGCCGACCGGCACGATTTTCACGTGCGAAAATACGAGAGCGAATTCGCCGGGAATCAAACGCGGTTCGTCTTAGGTGGGAGGCGAGTAGTCCGACCACTTCACCACCGCGAGCCCGTCGCAAGACAACGATAAGTCGGTCACCTCATCCTCAGTCTATCGGTACTCCACGAACTCGCACGATGATACCCGAAGCGTGGCGGGACAACCCGAGGAGTAGCTGCGCTAATACCCTCACACCACGGGCGTTGAAATTACGGCTGCCTCCTATATTATATCGTTCCGAGCGAGTTTAATTCTTTTTATTTTTTTTTGTGTCGCCCGCCCTGCTGTTTTGGTGACGGGCTTGGAAGGTAGGGGATGGGCCGGGAGGCACGTTGTTTTATGGGGTGCGTGCAACTGCCGAGGAGGGTGGGGGTAACCCCCTTTTTTCCAGCCACCTCTCTGTGGAGGTACAGGCGTGTGGCATGGTCCAGCGACGAGGGAATTCTAACGGCCGTCGGGTCGCAAGCGACAGACGCGGGGTGGGACGTCTCTACACACAGCCACACGCACACACACACACACACGCTCTCAGGCGTGTTGTTTATGCCTCTGATACCGGCGGCCGCAAACTGTGACCGTGCCAGACACAGCCCGCACAGTATTTTCTCTCGGAGCCGGGATTCGGGATTTTTCAGTTTCCTCCGTAAGGCCGGGATCACGATGACTTCACGTGGAATTTTATACGAAATCGTTTCTACATCTCCCAGAGACGTTTCGTTTCTTGAGCTTGCGCCGATGTCCTGGTTGTTTTCAAAGATTCTATAAACCACGAATGCCATGCGCAACCTGTTCTTGCCACATCAATATTAAAACACAAAATTTTACAGTTTTCTATCCGAAAAGTAGTAAACTTTAACCCTGAAGTTTTCATTCAGTGCGCAAAGTTTACATGCCTGCGTGAAGCATAGTAATATACTACCCAAAAAATACCACGTTTTAGGTACACGTTATAGCTCAGCGTGGCACCTGTTACGTGTATCGCGAAGTCATCGCAATCCCGGACTAATTATTGGTGACATGGGGCAGCGGTGGCGTAGTGGCCAGGGCGCTCGCCTCCCACCACGGCGATCCGGGTTCGATCCCCGGCGTGTTCACTCCCGGATTCTCGCATGTGGGAATCGTGCTGGACGATGCCGCTTGCCGGCGGGTTTTCTCGGGGTACTCCCGTTCCCCCCCGCCCTTGCATTCCAGCGCCGCTCCATTCTAGGGTTTCATTTCTGTCATGCCCGGGGATGACGGTCGCCTACGGGTCCCAGCTAGAAAGACCGTCACTGGGAGGGTGTCGCCTTGCCCTGGGTGCACTCCCCACACGCCATTATTATTATTATTATTATTGGTAACACGATCTCCTTGACATCACGCATACCGGTCTCACGCATCCTGCTGAGCGACATTGTTTCTAGCTCGTTTCAGTTGTTTGGGGACACTCAGTTCGTAACTACAACCATAACTATCTGGCAACAAACATTACTCCGTAAAACGTACCATAAATTCTGAACATGTATGTCAATAATTGTGACGTAATTAGTGCAGCATTGTTTTTAAATTGTCATTTGACGCATGCGTTTCACAATTGACCAGATGAAGGGTGGGTAGTATTTGGTGACTGAATTTGAAGGCATTTGTAAAAAAATTAACGTGCTGTAACATGAAACAGTTATTTAATTGCTGAGGTAAGTGTGGCCCAAAAATGGAAAATTCAACATGGCAGATAAGATCGAGATTTATAACACAGATACGAGACAGCCGCTCACATTTTGAACTACAGCCTCACGCGCCAGCAAAATGTCGTCACCAGCCAACAAAATGGCGTCACTGGCCAGCAAAAATGTTGGAACGCCTTTCACCAATCAGCGCCTGGAAACTGACTTTCCAGCGCGTGGCTCAGCCAATAGGGAAACTTTCGTAGCGCGTGGTGGCCAACCAGACACAAGGCTTGTCCCCAGAACCTCGCGCAGCTAATCAGTTCAAGGCAGGTACTCCCACACCAGAGAAACCGCCAAGCCATTTCGTATCTCTGTTCTTATCTACTCTGTGACAATGAGGTGTTGGTTTGAACCTCGGTGGACCGTGGGGGAGCGTTCAGCTCTTTCTTTGCGGCTGAGTGTTTTTTTTTTCAAATCAATATTTGAAAATGTTTTCCTTTTCGTAATTGTATACAATATTATCCTGAACTGCAAGTAGTTATAAATTGGGGCTCTATGGACAAGGGAAGGGGGCTGTGGTTTCAGGGCAGGGAGCTGTGGTAACGCGGTGCCGTCCGCCATGACGCCACAGGTACGGCCGATGACGTTGTCCAAGCACCCCCCCTCCCCCCAAACATTTCGCCCGCACCAAACCAACGGCACCCCATTTCAGCAACTCGTAACCCTAAAAATAATTTTAATAAAAATAATTTTAATGAAAATTTATAAAAAATTAAAAAAGTGTCGGCTTGCCAGCTTGGATTTTTAATGATTACATCGGTTTAGAGCGTTGCTGCAGATCACAATACAAATGTTCTACTTTAGTAGGTTAATGTTGCCTAGAAAGGATTTTAATAAAAATAAATAAAATCTGCCTGCCACTTTGGTACGCAATATGAAGTATTTATGGAAAGATTGAAAGATTGATGGAAAGGCTGTGGAAAATTTATGGAAATATTGCGATAGATTGATGGTAAGTTTAAAAGATTTATGGAAAGATTGAAAGACTGATGGAAAGATGGAAAGATAGGTGAGAATTGGCGAAGATTGCGGTGCTGATTGCGGTGCTGAATGCGGTGCTGATTGATAAAAATGTTGCGATATTGATCGAAAAATTGATGAAAAAACAAGTCTTTAAATCATTTTTAAAATATTTTTGTGGATTTTTGTATTTTATTGAAGTTTTTAGAATTTCTTTTCGGGTGCAATGTTATCCAAGGTCTTGGGCACGATATCAAGGCCAAGGTGGTTATCCAGATCTGATATGTTGGTCTGAGTCATCAGTGCCACCTAGGTGTTGGAAATGACAAGATATATGAAAAGAAAATAATATGGTGGGTTGAGTGCATTTGTCAGAATGAGCAAATGTGAGTGGGTAGGGGAGGGGAATGTTAAACAATGTGATTAATTGGAGGGGGTCAGTCGTCTGCTGGACGTGGCGCTTTGGGGGACCTCCGGAAATGTAATTTTTTAAAAATAATTTTTAAAAAAGTCTACATTTATTTTTTATTATTATTTCAATTTCTATGGAATTTTTTTAGGATCTTTGACGAATTTTTGTGGTCAATGTTAAGGTCACCAGGTTAAGACCAAAGGCCAGGTCGTATGGACCCAAGATGGCGGTAGTAGTCAGTAATATGCTCGCTGACTTTTCTGAATTTATTCAATTTTTACCATTTTTCTCTAGTTTTTGTTTTCAAGGTCATGGTTATAGGGTTAATATCATAGGTCAAGGTTAACTGGGTTCATCATGGCAGTTGGGTGACGTCATAACATGGTGGCTGGTCCGTTCCAATCCCTCGTCCCCTCTAAGCTCAAACATGAAAAAATGTTCGTTTTAAATTTTTTAAAAGTGTATTTTGAATAGTTTTTTTTTTAGAAATATTTGGGTTTTTTAATAGAATTTTGGGATTTTTTTGTAATCAAGGTTAAGGCCACTAGGGTAAAGGTCAAATATCAAGGTCACTGACATCCAACATGGTGGACAATATGGGGGGATCGGAATGAAAGAGCATGAACAGCCCCAAGCTCCGATCATCCATCCCCTTGTGCTCAACTCGGCTATTTAATTCTACTCACTACAACAGTGAATTCCTGCCATTCGCCTATAGAAATTCTACATTATTTATGAAAACAATATTCATTAGAAAATCTTAGATGTCAAAGGAAGCTACAGAGNAAAAGTGTCGGCTTGCCAGCTTGGATTTTTAATGATTACATCGGTTTAGAGCGTTGCTGCAGATCACAATACAAATTTTCTACTTTAGTAGGGTAATGTTGCCTAGAAAGGATTTTAATAAAAATAAATAAAATCTGCCTGCCACTTTGGTACGCAATATGAAGTATTGATGGAAAGATTGAAAGATTGATGGAAAGGCTGTGGAAAATTTATGGAAAGATTGCGATAGATTGATGGAAATATTTAAATATTGGTGAAGGAATTTGGAAAGATTAATGGAAATATTGCAAAAAATTGATGGGAAGTTTAAAAGATTTATGGAAAGATTGAAAGACTGATGGAAAGATGGAAAGATAGGTGAGAATTGGCGAAGATTGCGGTGCTGATTGCGGTGCTGAATGCGGTGCTGATTGATGAAAATGTTGCGATATTGATCGAAAAATTGATGAAAAAACAAGTCTTTAAATCATTTTTTNGATGAAAAAACAAGTCTTTAAATCATTTTTAAAATATTTTTGTGGATTTTTGTATTTTATTGAAGTTTTTAGAATTTCTTTTCGGGTGCAATGTTATCCAAGGTCTTGGGCACGATATCAAGGCCAAGGTGGTTATCCAGATCTGATATGTTGGTCTGAGTCATCAGTGCCACCTAGGTGTTGGTAATGACAAGATATATGAAAAGAAAATAATATGGTGGGTTGAGTGCATTTGTCAGAATGAGCAAATGTGAGTGGGTAGGGGAGGGGAATGTTAAACAATGTGATTAATTGGAGGGGGTCAGTCGTCTGCTGGACCTCCGGAAATGTAATTTTTTAAAAATAATTTTTAAAAAAGTCTACATTAATTTTTTATTATTATTTCAATTTCTATGGAATTTTTTTAGGATCATTGACGAATTTTTGTGGTCAATGTTAAGGTCACCAGGTTAAGACCAAAGGCCAGGTCGTATGGACCCAAGATGGCGGTAGTAGTCAGTAATATGCTCGCTGACTTTTCTGAATTTATTCAATTTTTACCATTTTTCTCTAGTTTTTGTTTTCAAGGTCATCCAAGGTCATGGTTATATGGTTAATATCATAGGTCAAGGTTAACTGGGTCCATCATGGCAGTTGGGTGACGTCATAACATGGTAGCTGGTCCGTTCCAATCCCTCGTCCCCTCTAAGCTCAAACATGAAAAAATGTTCGTTTTAAATTTTTTTAAAGTGTATTTTGAATAGTTTTTTTTAGAAATATTTGGGTTTTTTTTATAGAATTTTGGGATTTTTTTAGTTTTTGGGATTTTTTTGTAATCAAGGTTAAGGCCACTAGGGTAAAGGTCAAATATCAAGGTCACTGACATCCAACATGGTGGACAATATGGGGGGATCGGAATGAAAGAGCATGAACAGCCCCAAGCTCCGATCATCCATCCCCTTGTGCTCAACTCGGCTATTTAATTCTACTCACTACAACAGTGAATTC
>NQII01002712.1:147548-182816 GCA_002778355.1 Clitarchus hookeri | reverse complement strand
GGGGGGGGGACAAGCAAGATTTTAATGTCGGTAAAATTAGAACCTAAGTAATAATCGTAAGCACCTTGCTATTTAATGACAGCACATCAGTTTCACATCAAAAATCATACCCCATGACTATTTTTAAGAACACTGTAAATATTGTTAGAATTTAAGAAAAAGGACACAAGGGAGAATGGGTGGGTTTTAATGAAACTCGATATCTAAGCATTTCTTAATTTAATCACATAAAACTTTAAGTAAACACTCTTATATTACATTAACTGTTTGGTACAAGTGGACCATTAACAGATCAGTGATACATGTATGATACATACAAAACATTTTGTAATTATATATCTGAAACGTTATGAACACGATGTATTANGATCAGTGATACATGTATGATACATACAAAACATTTTGTAATTATATATCTGAAACGTTATGAACACGATGTATTACAGTTTCTCCTGTTTACTTCTTATTTTGTCTAAGTTACAAACTAACTTTGTCCCAATGTTTAAACATCTAGGTGTTATCTATACACCTTTATACTGTTTTTATAATTGTATATGGTATGATTGAATCTGAATCAAAAGCACTGGCATTCAACTGAAATAAAAAAATAATTGCAGTCACTAAAATTTTTTTTGCAATTTTTCTACTTTTTTTTTTACAAAAAATTTTTTTGTTAACAAACATATTATTATGACAAACTGAGGTTATGTTAATAATCATAACATTGGACTTATTTTAAATCTTTAAAATATATATTTTGGAACAGCAAAATCATTTTCGTTTATCAGAAAACAATTAGCAAAATGAATCTCACTTCCTTATTTTTTGTGGCGCTTTTGCCAATTTAATTATTTTTCTTCTCGTAATCGGTGATTTAAATAAAACANATGTTAATAATCATAACATTGGACTTATTTTAAATCTTTAAAATATATATTTTGGAACAGCAAAATCATTTTCGTTCATCAGAAAACAATTAGCAAAATGAATCCCACTTCCTTATTTTTTGTGGCGCTTTTGCCAATTTAATTATTTTTCTTCTCGTAATCGGTGATTTAAATAAAAGCACTGCTACTCTCGTAAGCGTACAGAGTGCGTGTCTATTAGAAACAAACAAACTACGACAAAACCAATTTAGAGTTTCTCTTTTGTAATCTTTAGTTGGCAAAAGTAAAGTTTACTGTATTCATTAAACAGAATATGTATCTGATTTTAAGAAACCACATTTTAGCTTAACAAGTTGTATATTTGTGTTGATAAAACCCTTTCGGAAAAATACACATTTTAAATTTATGAAACTCTATTGAATTGTCAGGTTAGTTACGTACACACACTTGATTTGGTGATATAAATCCAGTTAATTTACTCTTGCCTGTTATTAAGATCAACTCGTTTGTTTAAACTGAACGATAAGTCTATTTCACTTTAAAAACCAAATGTACATTTTAAGTTGAGAAAACGCTTCTGTTAATTCAACAAAACACGCAATCCATTCGTATGAAATATTTCGTTGAGTAAACAAAATCTGTTCAAAAATAGATTATTTTGCTAAACCAATAATGTATATTTTTTTCTCAGCTTTCTCAGGATGTGAAACTGGTTGGCTGAAGTAAGCCGGAGAATTCGTCTGTGGCCCAGTTATCGCCAACGGTTTTACATTCAATGATTCAGATTCAGAGTGATAATGACTGTAGCCTTCAGTGTTATATATTCGTATGAAACTGTACTGCTCGTAAACAGCACATTGAGAAGAGGGCTTATGTAATGCTGCGATACAGGAAACTTCTCGTTTCCAACATTAGCTGTTCTTTTGTCATTTACTCTGTGAGAAGCACTTGCCTCGGGTTAAGGTTACCTTAACATTTACGTTAAAACCGGTCAAGGTAATTCGCGGATACGGACTATACCCCACGAATATATGGCCAAAACTAAGAAGAAAATACCCTTACGTAAAAATACACGAGACACTTCGTTTACGATAAAAACACCGTGAAAGTTCCAAAAATCGTTGTAGCAAACTTGTGGTGTTCCGATTAGATAAGGGCGAGGTGATGTGGCGACGCTGCAATTAATGTGTCGTCGTAAGACATACGGCGAGGGAAAAAGCCGAACTGAGTAGTGCCAAGGAGGCCATGGAGTTCACATACAGTGAATACTGGGACACGGAAATGACCAACCATGGGTGCATCCGATGGCCACGCTCCGCGCATGCTGCATGCATCCANAGTGAGTACTGGGACACGGAAATGACCAACCATGGGTGCATCCGGCGGACACGCTCCGTGCATGCTGCATGCATCTTACATGCAAAAAATTTCATTGCTATGGGCAGAGCAAACTTCGAACACCTATTATGACGTTTGGACGTTTTGTATACTGATGATTAGGGGCAGTGATGTTTCGTGAAAAGATTTCGAGACAAGATACAGTACAAAGCACTGTAGGGTCGTTCAGCTTCTTTGATTGGCTNTGTATACTGATGATTAGGGGCAGTGATGTTTCGTGAAAAGATTTCGAGACAAGATACAGTACAAAGCACTGTAGGGTCGTTCAGCTTCTTTGATTGGCTAAAAAAATGTTCTTGCTCGTGTTAACCGTTTGCGCACGAATCACGAAGTTTCAGTGTCGGAGTTACTTAGTCCTGAGTGGCTTGGTCAAAGACGGACACGGCACCAGCAGCCAATGGAGGTATAACAACAGCTGAGGTGTGTGTATAGTATTGAAGTCTACTGTGTGCTCCGATTTTTACGCGAAAAGTCACTGGCTCTACTGATTATGTACACTGTGTTTAACGTGGAGTATTTTCTACTTAGTTTTGACCGTAGGCTCGTGTGGAGCGGTCCGTATCCGCGAATTACCTCACAACGTGTATACGTTTTGAAGTGCTCGCACACTGCAGACTAAGTTTTAATGCAAGTGGGATGTCTTCAATTTAGACTCTTAAAAAAAAAGATAAAAACGCGAGTCTCTTTTGGACAATTAAATGAACAAAAACTATCCACATCACAATAAACCGATTTTGACTGCTTGGTAGGCCAGTACGCGAGATAATGTTGGCGACATCTACAGTAGACGAAAACCAGCCCGCTTCATCTTTAGTATGTGCTAGTAACGGAATCGGTTGGGATTCATCACTTCAGCCTTTATTGCATATGCCTTGGTGAAGAAAGCATCAACAATACCTATTGAACCAGAAATTATCTTTAACGTTTCTATGCAGTATATACCTAGTAAAGAAAAATTTAAATTCAGCAGGCAAAACTATTTTTTTATTTGCATACACATACATAATCTGCCGTAAGACAGATTTTTAGTATTTTAATTTCTTTGACACCAACCCCCAAGTTATTAAAATTCGGAACATTAAACGTAAGCGTAAGATATTAATTCTGCATCAGCCCGGAAGTGTATAAATTTTGAGTACGAATTTGGTAGTTGGTTTTGTAATGGAATTAAAGTTTTCCTAAACAAATGCTGGAAGGCATTCATATATGATTCAAGAAAGTGAAACTAAATTATTGTTTTTTATTACTGATGTACAGGAAATGGGCTGAAATTTGTTAATATTTCTTAGAATGAAGGTACCCTACCATTTTACGTCACTTTTAGGCATATGCCGCACATATAAAGGTTACCATGCTTCTTAATTTATCGCTGTGAGTTTGAATGGTTATTAATTTTGTTTATTATTGTGTTAGATAATAAAACTGAAAAAACGAAATGCTGGCCCCGAATGATTGCGATAAAGAGGAAACAATACTGAACTTTCTACCTGTCCGGATTTTCTGTCAAAAATTGTTGAGAGAGGACGAATCATGAAGGTTTTGTTGGAAACATACAAGTTAAATACAGTGGAGGAATCACTATAAAAACTTATCCAAAATTTAAAGAAAACCTGGAGGATTCTGAGCCAGTACTGGGGTCAGATATAAAAGGAGAATGCCTGCAACTCAGACAGCAAGCAACCGATGAACAAGCGACAAGGTTGAAGAGTACAATTTAAACTGCAAGCAGGCATTAACAGGAAATGAAAGTGTTTTTGACTGTGAACTATGTAAACCAAGATGTCAGAAACCAGTCAACTTCTTGCGACATACCTAAAGAAAGGTTTGGTCTGAAGTATACCTAAGTACCTATTAACCAACATATACATTCGCCATTTGTGGTGTGCGTGTGTGTATACGCAAATACGATATAAATAAATAATTTAATGATATTTACAATACAAAAATGTAAGTTATTTGAGTAACGTTAATCCGTTTCCTACGCCAACATGACCTGCTTCAGGAAAATAATTCTCATGTAACAACTGTCTACATGTGGTTGCAACTATTTACATCAATTTTCTGTTGAGTCGGCCAGGTGCTTTGCTCACTAACAGCTGGTACTTACCCAAGCTGTAATCAGAATTCTTATAAAGCCTGCTGGCGGGAGTGAATTTGTTACGACATGTAAAGCAGAGGTATGCGCTGTCCCATAATTTTTGTGACTGAGTTATCGGAGAATAATTTAGAAAGATAGGGCATGTGTGTCAACAAGATCAAATTCAGGTAGACGAGCATCATATTTCGGTAGTGCTAGGCTGGAATTTCCCCGGAGTGGGTGTGTAAGTAGACTTTCGGAAAGGTTTTGATTCATGCAGATCTCGAGGTTACGGTGAGTGGATCAGGCACGTCGGTGACTTGACTTACGATGCTTTAAGCTGTTTCAAAATCAGATTGGATGAAGCCACCGTACTCGACACTTGTCTGCGCGCTATTAAGCCTGCTTGACCGCAAGCTAGCTTGTTCAATTTAAGAAATTTAATTTTTCACGACTAGCCTTCTGTTTCAATATGCAGTCTTCCAGGATAAACCGCTACAGCAGTACATTCTTATTTTCAAAATATATGTCTCTGAGATGCCTGTCAACAACTTCGGGGACTGAACCTTCAGAGTCTTAAAATCACTTCCATGATCATACGCATGTGAAGTTCTCTTACACGGAATAGTGATATTCAAAGTGGTAGCAATATTTTGCAATGAAACGTTTAATTCAGCCGATAAGAGTTATTATAAACGATAGCATCAGCATCGATTAAATCAAAACTATTCCCCAAACTGTCTTCTGGTAATCCGCTGATCAAGATATTTGGTTTAACTTACAAAATCCATTCTTCGGACTTTTGTTCAGGTGAATAGCTAACAAGATTCTCATTAATATTCCGGCTAAAAAAATATATCCCATGAATTTGAAATAAATTTGGTGCTTCAGATTTTGGCTCCAAAAAAGTAATAAAACGAGCTCTCCTTCAAATGATTAGACTAAGAGTACCATTTGATACTCACACGTGTATTTCACTATGATGCCAGGATCTCTCTGGTTCTGTAATATAAAACACCACTTTGATGATATTTCTGATTTCCATCCATTTATAAGTATTGGAACTGGCGAGTATTCATTTCCCCTAACTGGTAAAACCTATTAAAGTCCTTGTCCACAGGCCGCTGTTTATCTTTACTCTGCCTTACTGCATTTAAATTGTCTACCTACCAGTGTATCGACAATACACGGCTCGTCGTATTCTGTAATATGTACATCTCGTATTTCCATCATAGTCTGAGCATTTTACAACTCAAAAGCAGTAGAATGTGTGGCTTTGTCATTAGCTACCAGAGTTATTACTGCCGCCAAGAGCTTTAGGGAATTTTTAGGGTTTACGTGGCTTGACTTTAATAACTCTTGGCGCACTTCAGTCAATTTCTGCGGTTAGGTCAAGGTAGAGTAAAAACTATTTCCGTATTCTATTCCACGTTTCGTCTCTTCTCGCCCGAAATATCTTTATAAGTGCTGCCCTCGAGTGGTTTAACGGTGAACTCACTTGCAAAACCCTTATTTGCTTAAATTGCGAGCTTCTTGTAATTGAAAGAAATTATTCTCCCAGCACTCTGGAATACATGATATTACATTTGTCGTTTGATGGTACTTGTTGTCCCACTTATCTTGTCAAGTTTGTTATTTGAGCTGTTTGCAGGTGTTGTATATTGAGTTTGCGGTGACAGGAAACATCAGTCATTTCTTTCGCCATCCAGAGCAACGGTGTGAACAATTAAAAGTCTTCCTGTTTATAACCGTGGACGTACCTTTCATTTACTTATGTAGTTGTGTGCGGAGTCCTAATAATTAAAGTGGCCTTGCAGTATTTAATGATGGCCGACATTTGGTTATCATAATTGTGTACATAGGCTCACCTGATTTTCGAGTATAGATTTACATACAAGCCAGACTTCAGTAGTCTACGCACACACCTGGAGAATTGCATTGTCTATTTAGTCGTGTGCCTTTTTGAGGAGAGATTTTATTACGTGATCTGATAAGTATAGACCGGAAAAAATCGCGAGTTCAATGACCTGCAGGCTAGACTCTACAGTCTTATGTACAAATACGCCGACATCAACTGCACATTGGTTGCTTGCTGTCACAGTGGAAGGCGACGATTGGACCAGCATTCTCCAGGAAGTGTCAAATACGGCGTGGGCCAATGGATTTAGTTATATAAACGCATGTGTTTTGAATTCTAGCTTGTCCTAAAATGAATCCGTGAATTCTTCAGGTCTCTACTGATAAGTAAGAATTACGTTATTCCGATTCTGAACTTCTGTGACTCGTCGGCTGACATCTAAGACTAGTAAAAGTCAAAATACATCATTCAATCACGATTGTGGATTTGAGGAAAAATTGTTTTGGAGTACAATTCGATATATCTGTACAATAATGTTACAACTCTGAATTTGTGGTTCTTCAGGAGGAATAGGTTTGTATTAACAAAATGCTTCATTCTAATGCATTGTCATGATACATTTTCCCACACTAAAGTACAACCGTTAGTATTTAAGTCGTAAAACTTATACATGTCACTTTGACAATTACTGCATGATGTAATTAATTAAAAGATCAGATTTTTTTGAGTTGTAACACTTTTTACTGAGGTATGGAATTAGTCTGGGATGATTTTCACGAAAAAGCATATGTCACTATGTATACTTAACGAAAAATATCCTCTTTTAAATCATGTATTTTCAGAAATTTTTACATAAACATCTTCTTAAGCAATTACTCTGAGGCCAGAATGGGCAGTGAACATACACCTCACTGACTCAATCGTTTGCGAATCTCATAGTTTTCAGTTGCTATCTTTACCTAGTGTATATATGTGGTGTTGGCGTCCCAGTTTACATGCAAATATGAAATTTTCAATTTATCGAATTGCAAACGCTTCTGTGCAGTTAGTAACTTTTTTGTCACAACACCGCAGTCTTGGATAACGTCTTTGTAGTTTCTATACGTTGTGAATTTTGTATGAAATTTATTACTACTCTTGGGAAAAATACTTCACGGAAAAATCGACACATTTCAACGAACAGTGAAACTAGCGCACGTATGGCGTATTTCACTTACCAGTGTTGATGATTGGAAACATTAGATGCTTCTCGTATCTTGGAATGAGACTTCGTTAAGAGTTGTCATGTCCGTAAAATGTAACACTTACATGGCTATCCAAACATTTATTAAATTTAATTCGTGCCATGCTGGAGAATTCGGGATGAGCACACGTGAAAGCTGATCACAGCAAATTTCCGCCCTTACGAAAAGGTAAGAGCGATACATGGGTTTTAGTTATTACATATTATTAAAGCAGACATTTGAGAAGAGGCCATTTAATCATTCGTTAATGAAGTGTCGACGACTCTGATTACTTTTACGCCATAGTTCACCTTTATCTTGCGTTTACCTTAAGAACACCGAAGAAACTAAAACAACAGTAGTATTGGTTCATATGTATTCCATGGAGACAGGACGAGGGTGGTTTTAGGACACATTGTCACGTTTCGTTTCGAGTAAATATCCCGCTGTGTAGGAATGTGAGGCGAGTCACGGAGAACACAGGTCGACAAGCTAAACTGCACACAGCTGATAAGGGAGGAAGTAGAGAATAAGCTATTTCAAACACCGACGTCACGGATTGCAAGCTCGTGCTGTCACCAGAAGTGTTCGACCGAGTGAGGTCAAGTGGTGACGGCGACGCTGCTATTATCCGGGGTTGAAGGTCACACAGGCGTTCAGGGAGGATAAATAGAATCTGCTATTTCAAACGTCAACGTCACATGTTACAAGCCGCTGTCACCGGAAGCGTTCGAGTGAATGATGTCAGGCGGTGAAAGCGAGTCCGCTAGGACCCGCGGTTCAAAGACACATCTGTTCAGAGGAAGAAGAGAAACTGCTATTTCAGACATCGATGCCACGGTTTACAAGCTCGTGCTTTCACCGGAAGTGTTCGACTCGGCGAGGCTGTTAGGACACGGGGATCAAGGTCACGCGCTGCCGGCGATCACGGCGGCGGTCGCAAGCAGCGCCAGCGAGGCTAGGTCTCCGAACCGAGCGACGGCAGAGCGAGCAGGCCTCTTGGAGGCCTCGAGGTTCCCGCGTGCCACGTGCTCCTGGCATCGCCCCACGGCGTCCAGGTCGAGCGCGCTCATCGGCTTGCCGTTGACCTCGAGCGGCGAGATGCAGAAGTTGCGCGCGCGGAAGTCGCCCGACGTGCAGTTGGCGAGCGGTCCCTCCAGGAGGTCGTGCACCCGGCAGTCGCACGGAAAGTGGTTGCCGACAACGCTCAGCGTCTCCACCCCCTGGATGACCACCGCCCCTGGAGCTGGAGCCTCCAGCAGGTGGTTCCCGTGCAGCCTCACGATCCGCACACGGTTCGCGGGCCTGATCGCGAACCCGTGTATCGCGTCGATCTTGTTGTTGAAGAGGTTGAGGCTGCCAACCTGGGTGAGCCCGTCGAAGGCGGCGGCGCGCACCACGCCGAGGTCTGACTCCTGTATGGCGAGCATGTGCACGTGGGTGAGCCCCCGGAAGGTGTGCGGCTTCAAGGACGCGAGGTCCATGAAGGACAGCTTCAGCAGACCGACCGTGTCGAGCTCGCTGAAGGCGTCCGGCTCGAGGGAGCGGATCCCCGACGGGAAGATGAGGTGGTCGACGTTGGTGAGCCCGGAGAAGGCGGACGTCTCGACCTTGACGAGAGGGTTGTTGTTGAGCAGCAGCAGGCGGACGTTGGAAGTGCCGGCGAAGGCGTAACTCTCGACGCGCTGTATCTTGTTGTGGGCCAGCAGGATGGTGGAGACGTTCTGGAGGCCGGCGAAGGAGAACTGGGTGACGACGGTGAGCGGGGTGTGCTGGATGGACAGCTCCTTGAGGCGGGGCAGGCCGCGGAAGGCGAAGGGCCGGATGGCGGAGATGTTGTTACCGTCGAGGGACAGCTTGCGCAGCCCCCGCAGGCCGGCGAAGGCGTCGCTCTTGATGGTGGGGAAGTGGTTCTTGGTGAGAGACAGGTGCTCGATGGTGGGCGGCAACAGCTTCACTGGGATCTCCGTCAGCCCTCCAGTGTTGCACAGCACCTACGACCACACACACGTTCAACATCAGAACAACCCCTCACATATTGTTTTCCAAGATACAAGCTGTTCACAGCTACTTCCAACTTTACTGAAACCCTGCTTAAGTTCTACTTCCAGGATATACATCTGTCTCATGCAAACAAAGCTTAACCGAGTACCGGATATTGCACCAAAGGGACAGCGCGCCGCATTCGTGCGGACGTTGTATAATATTATTTTTAATATTAACTATTTCTCATCAGGCATTGCCAACACACCTGCTTTCTCCCTGTTTTATTTTTACTAATCATAAATGAAATATTATTATTTATAGAGAGAATATAAGTAAAAGTTCATTTTAACTAAAAAGTAAGGTACTTTCGTGTTGGAACAAGTTTAAAAGCCCTGTAATACACGTGATATATCTAGGAAACCACTAAACACATAATACACAGGATGGTTGTTCAAAGGTTAAATTCAAAAAGTGTGAGGAAACTGCGAATAGGCCTTAAATGACAGCGGTGTGACAGAACTGAAATCTAAGTTTGATTAAACTTATATTCCATACAAATAAATATTTTGGAAGCTAGTGGCCGAGGTTATTTTTGAAACAATACACGTGGATTAAAGTTTATTATACGAAAAGTTTACGTGAAATGTTTAAAATTAATGCTGAATTTTAAGGGCGCTGCCTACCGGCTGGCAGATGCAAAATTTAATATAAAATCCCATTTAAAGAAATTTTTTCTTCAGAGTGTTAATTTCAAAGATAGGCGTTTCAAACATAATGTATTCTCCACGAATTTTTTAGGAGAATTTCCCTACATAGGAGATGTTTCCATAGCATGTATAGAGTGTTTGCAAGGAATTTTTAAAATGTGAGTTTTACAAAAAAGTACATACTGCTTATATATATTGGAAATATACGCTCGGGGGGAACTTTCCCTAAAAAATTCGCGAAGAAAATACTTTGCTTGAAACGCGTCATTAAAATTAAAGCACTGGGCCGAAAATTTCTTAACACAGGACTTCCTATTTATATTTCGCAGCTGCTAGCCTGTAGGCAGTGCCTTTAACAAGCATGTGTTGTAGACTTCAAGTTTTTTTATAAACATGAAGAGTATTGTAACGATTAGTTATTTAGTTTTAGAGTTACAAGAAACTTTTCGGCAAATAGTGTCCAAATAATTGTTCATAAAATGTACAAACAATTTTTTTACTTTGTATTGTGGCTACGAAAGATGAACAAAAAAGAATAATACAATATATGGATGAGGTGATAATATAAATAAGCACATTTATGGGCACACCCGAATTTCGTGAAAAGATTTCCGCTCATGCTAGATTTCAATACCCTACAAGCTAGTGATGTTGATACTGGAAAAAACTATCGATATTATTTTTAATGGATATATATAAAAGTATAGTTAAAAAACTATATATAGAAAAAATATCAATTTTCGGTACATCGAAATCTGATATTTTATGTATTCAAGGACTTCACAAATTAAAATTGCTTGGAATTTTAAATATCGAGGGCATGAGGCATTGCAGAAAGATGGCACCTGTTTTTCGTGCATGTTGCCAAAGAAAATATAGTAATTTTATAAATAAATTTTTTCATTAAAAAATAGTATATTAAAAGAGCATTAAAAATATTTATTTCCGATACCTAGAAAAATATATTGATTTTCGTAAAATGTCGTCGAAAATATATCTACGATTTATATCGATACATTGCTAATACGATATCGCAATTTCAATATATCGATATTTTATCAACATCCCTACTACGGGGGTCCCAGCAGTTTTCTTTTGCTTATTGGTGGCGTGTCTTTGTGAGACGACATATTCTTACTTGACTGGCCAATCAGGATTAGTTTTACTCCGGAACTGCACGTCTGAGACTCGCGGGCAGACACACTAGGAAGCGTAACACCCAGATCATACAACAATCAAGAAAGTGTATCTGAGTTAAAACTGTTATGAAATACAACTGGTCGTGAAATATATGCCGCGAAAATCGGGTGTCGATACTTATATCTATAAACACTGTTTTTTTTCTTCAAAAGATGAGCTCAACAACATTTGTTCAACAACAAACTCTTTATGCCATATACTCATTTCATGTTATAGGCTGTTCGTGAATAATTGAGCAGTTTTGAAAGCGTTGCTTCTGCCATATGTAAAGTTAATATTGCCATGGGCCCGATCGCTTTATTCACGCACCGTCGTAATAAAACTGTGGACTTGTGTTAGGAATGTGAATGAGTTGTCATAGTATATTCGCTCTATTTCCACACTGTTTGAATCAAACCTTTGAAAAATCGTTTCGTGTGTCACGTGCTTGGTTGTTTCCTGAATATATAATGTTTCACAAGAGTTTTACACTTGTCTTAACATAACATTACCTTAACTTTTATTAAATCAAACTTTTACTTATATTTTATTTACTAGTTATATTATATAAGATGTATAATTTATATGAATAAAACCAGAGAAGAAATAAGTGTGTTGCTAATACCAAAAATAAATAGTTCAAAGACAAAAACCTTGTTACACTGTGTGCGCACGAATGCGAATGGTATAATTTTCTAGACTCGGTTAAGCTTTGTTTGCATGAGGCGGGGGAACATTCTAGAAGCAGAACTTCAGCAGGACTTCATAAATGTTGGAAATAACCGTGAATGAACTGTAATATGAATATAAAACGAGAGAAACAAAATTCAGTTACTATAAATTTAAGCATTATAATCGCAATATAGATACAAGTGTTAAGAACTATTATCATGGATTCGCTGCCAACTTAACTATATGCTGTTCACGGTAAAGTGAGAGCGTTTAAAAGCCGTGATTAAAAGTTTGTTTTAGCTTATTTGTATACTTGTCAACTGTTAATATAAAAATTTGCAATGTGACCAATTATCTCAGCGTAAATATTTTATATCACTCGCCAATTAACGACTAAGAGCACAATAAATTATATAACTTTGGTTATTATGCCTGCTAGAATTGCTTAATAGTTCTCAATTTGCTATGGCCATGTCTCAATTCGTTTCGAGTTCCGTTTTTCGTAATTTCTATGCGGAATTTTGTAAGGTTAAGCAGGAATACCGCGACATTCAACTGTCCAGATCGCCATGCTGGTTTTATTTTGGTGTTATTATGATTCCAAAGTTAAAATTTCACAAAGTTTTAAAATACACAATAATTATTCCCAATCGTTGTTAGGAAACATTTTAAATTTTAAATCAACAAAATGAAACAGAAATGATTTATAAGATATTACTTAACAAAAATTTTTGTCCCTATGAAAAAAATACTTATTCCAATAATATTTCAGCAACTTTCTTTGTTATAGAATTATTGTGAGTACAATAAACATTTGTTTATTGCTATTACCTTGTCTATTTGGAGATTTAAACGTTTGAAATAGNGAATTATTGTGAGTACAATAAACATTTGTTTATTGCTATTACCTTGTCTATTTGGAGATTTAAACGTTTGAAATAGGCAAAAATTATATGGCAGCGATTTGGTAATTTTGTCAGCTTTAAAGATGACAAAACGAAAATAGCAAATTGCAAAANACAAAAATTATATGGCAGCGATTTGGTAATTTTGTCATCTTTAAAGATGACAAAACGAAAATAGCAAATTGCAAAAATACTTGTAGATTTTGTAGACAAAACGGTTAACGTGACCATTTTGATAAAAAATTAGTGCCAATTGGAACACGGCTGGTGAATATACTATAGCAGCCAGCATGCTAATAAGTACTGTATCGAATATGTTTAATTGAGCAGTGATTTTTTTTATCAAATGTTTAATTCAATGTGCTTAAGTTGCCGTGAGCAGCCTTATAATTTTTGGCTTGTTTTCTTCCGTTATGAGTGGTTTCCGTGGACTGTCGCGTAAGGAATTTAAGGAATTAATGGAAAATCATGTGAAACGCAGTAAACGAGATCGAAGGAAGTGATTAAGCGGACTGAGTTTCAGCGAGGCGTCGTTCTTCGAACGACACAAATCCCGGATTCTGACACCCATACTAAGCTTGTTGAGTGTTCGTAGAAGCGATGTTTCGAGGAAGAGCGGAAGTGTAGCAATTTAAAGGCAGGATACAGTCTCTTGAGACCTCTCCCACATCAAAGAAGATGAACGGCAGAGCGTAAAATTCAATAATTAAAATAAAATAAACACATTTTCTGGTTAACACAAATCACAGGTATCAGAGAATTGTATCCACCAGTTGCGTCAGTACGGGTAAGGTTACTTAGAATACAGGTTGGGAAAATCAATGTTAAAAGTTTGGCAACCAAAAATTTTTGTCACTAGGTAAGCGCTAGTGTCGCATGTGTACCAGATATTTTATCTCTTTTCTACGTTAAAAAATAGGATAATTACAGTAATCATTAATTAAATATAAGTTAACTTCTCAACTAAGGAAAATTTTTCTCTTTTATTATTCACGTGGATTTAAGTTTTAATTATAAGTAACCTGTTTCGAAAACTGCGTACCTAGAGGCGGAAATTTTCCCTATGCCAAACTTTCCGATAAGAAAACTCGTTTTGTTCCTAACCCGAGTAGAATTAACCTTAGTAAGGGTAAAAGTCTGTTCACGGTAAAGCGAGAACTTCTGGAGACAACAATTGAAAACAAATTTCACTACCCATAACTACAGTACACGATACGGTGCGCACTTGCGTGTAGGCTTCCTGTTAAGTTGGCAACATGGCGTTATATGGAAAGAGTATTGTTAAAATTTGTGGTTGCCGAAAACAGTGGGTCTTGTTTTCTTTGAATGAATAGTGCAATGGGGGTGAATGGCTAGATGGAGATTTTTGGACATTCGCCATTGCGATGCAGATGACTNTTTGAATGAATAGTGCAATGGGGGTGAATGGCTAGATGGAGATTTTTGGACATTCGCCATTGCGATGCAGATGACTGTCATGGAAAAACAGCACAGAACACGAAAAATGCTTAAATAAGACGAGTAACCTACGGACGAAAAAAAAAATATATGTATACAGCATTGGAAAGTTATAAATATACATAGTATATTAGTTTTTTCGTATTTAACTTGCTGTCCTGTTATATTTGACTCGATTCCTTAATGGAATTTTCTGACTTTGTACATATATATTCTTGACTACAGCATGCCTGGCTTTCAATCTGTCGTGTCTGGTAAATCTGCTGTGTTTGAGTGCGTTTCTTTGTTGTATTGTCCCGCATTTTGTTCCTACACATTTTGTCTGTGTTTTCCTAATTTTTCAGCAGGTTTATCGCCTGTGTTGTTTTCTATGTGTTATCTGTTGGTCATGTATACATAATATTTTTCGTAACTTGTTGCTGTCCTGTTTTTTTACTATATTCCCTCTTTGTCTATAGAGTCCAGCATAGAGGTGACTGTACTCGTATTTGTTGCGGTCTCTAGCAAAATAAATATTTTATTAGTAACATATTTACGCTAGTAACTTCACAGAGACCCCCGAAGCTTTGAAAAACCCCATCTGTAACACTTTTGATGATTCCTGAATAAATATTTATACACAAGCATTTCATACTTCCAGTAAATGAAGCTACAAATTTGTATATAAATAATACTACTTGATTAATACTAAATATACATTAAAACAGAAGGAACAAAGGTAATTTGGTAATAGCTGGTTAGAAACAGTTTTTTTTTAGAATATAACTAGAGTAGTTTTTGGTATATTTTTTATAAAGTAAAAGTTCATTAATTATATTTTTTTCGTTTTTAGGTAAAGCTGGTGAAACACATTTAATTCTTCAATATGAAAACAGATTCTAATGTTTTGTTTTGCCCACATATTTTGGGAATTTTTTTCCCCTTCTAGTTTTGTTGCAAGTTGCGGAATGATATGTAGTTGGCAGCCCGAAAAACAGAACTAAACGCTGCTCCAGATAATTTGGAAGTAACAATGATTAGAATACCGTGACGACTGTCAACTACGGATCTCACACAGCTGGTCAGCCATCGGGTTTTTCTTCCACCCTACCACACTCATCACTATTCGCATTATTAGAGATATAACTAGCGCCACTGACTTTTCGCGTAAAAATCGGAGCGCACAGTAGACTTCAATACTATATAAACACCTCAACTGTTGTTATACCTCCATTGGCTGCTGGTGCCGTGTCCGTATTTGACCAAGCCACTCAGGACTAAGTAACTCCGACACTGACCCTTCGTGACTCGTGCGCAAACGGATAACACGGGCCAGAACACTTTTTATCCAATCAAAGAAGCTAGATGACCCTATAGTGCTTTGGACTGTATCTTGTCTCGAAATATTTTCGCGAAATATCACTGCCCCTAGGTATAAGTCTCCGGCAAAGAATTTCCCTGGATAAGTAACTTCACGAGCAGCGCCTGCATGTCAGAGGAAGCTTCCGTACAGAGTAGTTAAGAATACAGATGTTAAACAGCGACTTGTTCAGCCAACTCCAGCCGCACACGCCAGCAACACGTCTGAACGCCAGCCAATAGGGAACCTTACGCAAAACTCGGTGGCCAGTCAGACACAAGACCTGTTCCCAGAGCTTCGCGCTGCCAATCAGAGAATGGGCACGCCAACATCAAAGGAACCGCCACGCAATTTCGCATCTGCGTAGTTATTAACTATGTGACTATATTAATAACGAAAGAAAGATTTCAGTAATGCAAACCACGCCCTGAAACCTACAACGCTGCAAATATTCCCCGCTATAAATCAATGTCTGGGATTTACAAAGTGACGTATGTTTATAGCCGCTCGAACAACCTTTAACTCCAGCAATCGAACCAAGCAGACAATTTTCTGGGTGCTTCGCTGACCGCAATCGTTGCGATTCAACTGCAAAAAAAAAAAAAACACCCCTTCCGTTAGACACCGGAAAATAAGAGTAGCAAACGACCCATGAAAACAATCCACGAGCGGGGACATGTGGGTTAAGGGGAAAAGAGGGGTAGCGATGGAAGGGCACAGCCCTCCCTGGGGTCCGGACAAATAAGCATTCCATCACCGCGGATCTGACAAATCCGCCTGGTTATTGGTATTATTGTTTTTATTACTTGGCGCCCACGTGGGAAGGGGGGGGGAGCATGTTTGTGCGGGCTTGTTGCAGCGTTCTGATCGCCGCCCGGTCGGAATAATAAATTAATCCAATATATATGCAAATAGGCGCGGCCAATCAATCCACTTGGCGGTGTGGGAACTGCGCCCTCACACATGCTGTTTCCACCCCGGCGGCGCGGCTCTGTTGCAGGCCGTGATTCATTTTTCTCGCGACTGTACGCCGATGTTTTGCGGCCCCATAACACTTGGTCACGGGATAGTTAAATGTGCGCAAGGCTCGGCGTTTCATTCCGCGTAAGCGAATTACTACTACAGTCATTTAGTGGACTGCCGCCACGAGTGTAGGCAACCACGCATCACGTAAAGTTGAGTAACTGAGTGAAGAGATCTGGGCGGCTCTTAACATCGACGTCTTGATAGCCGACGAGGGTGAAGCGAGGTGAGCATGGAGCAGCGCCGAAATGCAGAGGCGGGGGAAACGGGAGATCCCTGAGAAAACTCGCGCCGACCAGCGGCATCGTCCTGCAGGATTCCAATTTGCGAAAATCCCGGGGCGACCTCACCGGGAATTGAACCCGCACAGGTGGGAGGCGAGTAGTGTCTAATCTGTGCCTCAGTTGGGTGTTCGTAGACTGATGCTCCAGTTTTACCTTTAGACTAGGTATTAGGGGATTAAGTTCTTGTTTATTTGCAGGTCAGTTATTTGCTTCAATTTGTCAAGGACGTATCCTACGAACTGCGATCCAGTTGAAACGAAACTCAAATGTTCATGTGTTTGAAATCTAGCTTGTCCTCATACGAATTCGCGAAATTTCCGAGCCTGTAATGACGAGCCGTTGTATAATGTGAAAAACACGTAAAAAGTACATAATTTTCATACACGCATATTCATATACGTATATTATATGTACGCTGTTCGCGGTTATTTGGGCACTTTAGAAATCAACTTTTGAAAAACGTCACTGCCTCTACCTGCATGTATTTTAACGGGCACACTGGCTGCCGTGAGCCCGTTTAAGGTGGTTACGATGGAAATAAAGTAGTTCCATTTCTTGACGTTGAATTAAAAGTGTTAGTAAACATTTTTTGATACTGAAATTGTTTATTTTTCTTTCCGATGTTATGCGTATTAGTGTAAGGTTTAGCAATGCACGTAAAATATTTACTTTTATTTTAATTTTATAGTTTCACTTGACTGACACATGAATAAAGTTATGAGGCCCACGGGAATGTTAACTTTATATATTGTGGAATTATACGCAATGTGTAGAGACCTGAAGAATTCGCGTATTCATTTTGCGACAAGCTAGAATTCAAAACAGTTGCGTATATATATATATATATAACTTTAGTTATTGATCCACACGGTGTTTGACGCCTCTTGGGAAAGGCTGGCCCAATCGCCGCCTTCACTGAGTCAGCAGACAACCAATGTGCAGTTGATATCGGCATATTTGTACATAAGACTACAGAGTCTAGGCTGCAGGTCATTAAACTCGCGAATTCTTCAGGTCTCTAGACATGTGTATTCAAGTAGTTCTTAAGCAGGGCCTTCAAAAGTGCTCATTTTCCCGGGAACAGCCTTTACACATTTATACACTGACACCAACACAGTAAGTATACAATTACATTATCACGAAAGTGACCGATATCCTTTAAGGTTCTGTAACCTTTGCGAGCGCAGCTTAAATAAGCAATGTTTTTTTTTTCCTTTGCAACGTATTACGTGTACGAGACACGACTGTTGAGTGCATTGTACAAGTCACGAGGGTTGAATGGATTAAATAACTAGTATGCGCTTCACTGGAAAAAATCTTTTTTCTACCTCCATATATTTTTTTAAAAACTTTGTACGTTTAGTACGTGAGTGGCTGGGTGATGTAATTTTAAAATCACTTAGCTCCTTTAAGCGGAATTATATCATTTAAAATATTTGTGGCTGGATTCTCGGTCAATGGACACTTTTCAAGAGCCGTTTAAAAAGGTCTGATCTAATATTTACCTCTTGTGAATCCTTCATTTAACAATAAGTTACTGATAACTAATGAGCCTACTCTCCTCTACATGGGTGCAAATTAATTTAAGTGAAGTTCTTTAAAGCTTAGATGGTAGGTAGTTGTTGACGTCTCATTGACAGTAATATTATTAGAGATGAAACCAGAAACATGTGAAACAGTACAAAGACAATTAAAATACACAAGTGACTTAACCGGGATTCGTGTACAGNGGGACATGTGGGTTAAGGGGAAAAGAGGGGTAGCGATGGAAGGGCACAGCCCTCCCTGGGGTCCGGACAAATAAGCATTCCATCACCGCGGATCTGACAAATCCGCCTGGTTATTGGTATTATTGTTTTTATTACTTGGCGCCCACGTGGGAAGGGGGGGGGAGCATGTTTGTGCGGGCTTGTTGCAGCGTTCTGATCGCCGCCCGGTCGGAATAATAAATTAATCCAATATATATGCAAATAGGCGCGGCCAATCAATCCACTTGGCGGTGTGGGAACTGCGCCCTCACACATGCTGTTTCCACCCCCGCGGTGCGGCTCTGTTGCAGGCCGTGATTCATTTTTCTCGCGACTGTACGCCGAGGTTTTGCGGCCCCATAACACTTCGTCACGGGATAGTTAAATGTGCGCAAGGCTTGGCGTTTGATTTTACGTAAGCGAATTACTACTACAGTCATTTAGTGGACTGCCGCCACGAGTGTAGGCAACCACGCATCACGTAAAGTTGACTGAGCGAAGAGATCTGGGCGGCTCTTAACGTCGACGTCGTGAGAGCCGACGAGGGTCAAGTGAGGTGAGCATGGAGCAGCACCGGAATGCAGAGGCGGGGGAAACGGGAGATCCCCGAGAAAACTCGCGCCGACCAGCGGCATCGTCCGGCATGATTCCAAATTTGCGAAAATCCCGGGGGCGACCCCACCGGGAATCGAACCCGTTTCATATAGGTGGGAGGCGAGTAGTGTCTAATATGTGCCTCAGTTGGCTGTTCGTAGGTCGATGCTAGGGCCGGTGACTTTTCGCGTAAAAATCGGAGCGCACAGTAGACTTCAATACTATATACACACCTCAGCAGCTGTTATACCTCAATTGGCTGCTGGTGCCGTGTCCGCCTTTGACCAAGCCACTCAGGACTAAGTAACTCCGACACGGAACCTTTGTGATTCGTGCGCAAACTGTTAACACGAGTTAGAAAATGTTTTAGCCAATCAAAGAAGCTGGACGACCCTACAGTGATTTGGACTGTATCTTGTCTCGAAATCTTTTCGTGAAATATAACTGCCCCTAGCCGATGCTCATGTTTTACCTCAGACTAGGTATTATAGGATTAAGTTCTTGTTTATTTGTAGGTCAGTTATTTTCTTAAATTCGTCCAAGACGTATCTTACGAACTGCGATCCAGTTGAAACGAAACTCAAATGTTCATGTGTTTGAAGTCCAGCTTGTCCTCGTACGAATTCGGGAAATTTCCGAGCCTGTAATGACGAGCCGTTGTATAATGTGAAAAACCACGTAAAACTTACATAATTTTCATACACGCATATTCGTATATGTATATTATATGTACGCTGTCCGCGATTATTTGGGCACTTTAGAAATCAACCTTTGAAAATCGTCACTGCCT
Organism: Clitarchus hookeri; assembly: GCA_002778355.1. NCBI lineage: Eukaryota > Metazoa > Arthropoda > Insecta > Phasmatodea > Phasmatidae > Clitarchus > Clitarchus hookeri. The sequence continues at coordinate 162,688 of NQII01002712.1, read as the reverse complement.
CTACCTGCATGTATTTTAACGGTCACACTGGCTACCGTGAGCCCTTTTAAGGTGGTTACAACGGAAATAGAGTAGTTACATTTCTTGACGTTGAATTAAAAGTGTTAGTAAACATTTTTTGATACTTAAATCATTTATTTTTCTTTCTGATGTTATGCGTATTAGTGTAAGATTTAGCAATGTACGTGAAATATTTACTTTTTATATTAATCTTACAGTTTCGCTTGACTGACACATGAGTAAAGTTATGAGGCATTCGCGGACTCATTTTGAGACAAGCTAGAATTCAAAACAGTTGCGTATATATAACTTTAGTCGTTGGTCCACACGGTGTTTGACGCCTCCAGGAAAAGGCTGGCCCAATCGTCGCCTTCACTGAGTCAGCAGACAACCAATGTGCGGTTGATATCGGCATATTGGTACATAAGACTATAGAGTCTAGGCTGCAGGTCATTGAACTCGCGAATTCTTCAGGTCTCTAGCCATGTGTATTCAAGTAGTTCTTAAGCAGGGCCTTCAAAAGTGCTCATTTTCCCGGGAACAGCCTTTACACATTTATACACTGACACCAACACAGTAAGTATACAATTACATTATCACGAAAGTGACCGATATCCTTTAAGGTTCTGTAACCTTTGCGAGCGCAGCTTAAATAAGCAATGTTTTTTTTTTCCTTTGCAACGTATTACGTGTACGAGACACGACTGTTGAGTGCATTGTACAAGTCACGAGGGTTGAATGGATTAAATAACTAGTATGCGCTTCACTGGAAAAAATCTTTTTTCTACCTCCATATATTTTTTTAAAAACTTTGTACGTTTAGTACGTGAGTGGCTGGGTGATGTAATTTTAAAATCACTTAGCTCCTTTAAGCGGAATTATATCATTTAAAATATTTGTGGCTGGATTCTCGGTCAATGGACACTTTTCAAGAGCCGTTTAAAAAGGTCTGATCTAATATTTACCTCTTGTGAATCCTTCATTTAACAATAAGTTACTGATAACTAATGAGCCTACTCTCCTCTACATGGGTGCAAATTAATTTAAGTGAAGTTCTTTAAAGCTTAGATGGTAGGTAGTCGTTGACGTCTCATTGACAGTAATATTATTAGACATGAAACCAGAAACATGTGAAACAGTACAAAGACAATTAAAATACACAAGTGACTTAACCGGGATTCGTGTACAGNGATGAAACCAGAAACATGTGAAACAGTACAAAGACAATTAAAATACACAAGTGACTTAACCGGGATTCGTGTACAGAAAAAAATCATAAAATTAAGCCTGCGTGTAGTCAACTGCAAACCATTCAGAAAATAAGTGACATTAAAAATAAAGGATATAAAGACGTCCGTATTCCTTTTTTTTAATGTTTTGTACAGAAATGTTAATCCCTAAAAACGACCGTTAAAACACCCGTTTGAGCCGTTTTTACTATCACAAAACCATGCTTTAAAAGGAAATCAAGGAACTGAAAAATGTATACAGACGCTTAAAGTTTCTTAAATGTTAATCATAAGCGGACCTCACTCAGAAACGTTAGTAGGTTTTTTAATGAAACATTTTATGCTGGAACTCTGCACACCGTTCGGCGGCGTACCCAGTCGCTAACCAATAAAAAAAAAAACCAATGGAAAGGGTCAGCTGTACCTCTGACTTTGTGACTTTTATCTATGAGTCAATCAACTGAGGCAGTGGTCTTGTTATCAACATAAATAGGTAAGTTAATTCATACTGCGTATTATATACTTAAATATAGGTATATAAAACCATGATTAGTTTCAACTTATTTGAACCCTACAATATGAAAACCCACCAAGGCGAACCGGTTTCGCTTCCTGGCGGGGTTCGCCCCCGGAATTTAAAATGTGGGAATCGTGCCGGACGAAGCCTCTGGTAGGCGGATTTTCTCGGGATCTTCCACTTCTCCCTCCCTTGCATTCCGGCGCTGCTCCATACTCACCCCCCTTCACCCTCATTGGCTCTCAAGACCTCGATGTTAAGAGCCGCCCAATCCTCTCCTCTCCACACCACTCGGCAGCCCCAGACAGTAGGGAAGAGCTGTCAGAACGCGATAACCAATCAGGAACAAGACCCGTTCCCAGAGTCATGCACAATCAATCAAAGAATGGGTATGCCCACATCAAAGGAACCGCAGTTTTGTAACTTTCCCTCTGTGTACGTATATATTCTGTACCCCAGGTAGGATATAGAAAAGTACTTAGAGACGAATTGGTGTGGTTATTCATTTTATGTGGGCGTACCCATTCTCTGATTGGCTGCGCGAGGACGCCCTGAGAACGGTTCTTTTTTTCTAATTTGCTACTGCGTGCTGCAAACGCTTTCCCATTGGCTGAGCTGCCGACTGGCAAGTAGGCTACCAGGCGTTGATTTGCGAGTGGCTTTCCGCCATGTTGCTGGCTAGTGACGCCATGTCAGTGGCGTGTGCAGCCGGAGATCGCGGAATAAGCTACCGTTTCGGCTCTGTATATGTAAGTACTCTGTGGCCCAGCTCGTGTATTCGTAGGACGGTGTTGCCTGACACGCAGGGGCGCTCCGGCGTCGAGCGGGCAAGTATAAGAGTCAGGCGGGCGTAAACAATCCCGCGCGATCGCGCGAGCAACTGGCCGTGTTTCGCGTATTGTTCCGCCAAACACCAGCTTCGCTCCGGGCGAAGTTGAGTTTGTAGGCAGGGTTACACGAAGGGAGGGACGGGGCACGAAGTGTTTATAACACCACCGGTGTGTGTGTGTGTGTGTGTGTGTGCCCTTCCACGATTCCTCTCCGCCTCTTTGTCCGCACGCTTGTATCTGCTCGCGGGGAATGAGAAACCATAAACCTTATTAATTCTCGCACTTGCCACCATTATGGCGAGCTGCAATAANATCTGCTCGCGGGGAATGAGAAACCATAAACCTTATTAATTCTCGCACTTGCCACCATTATGGCGAGCTGCAATAATAGCGGTGGAGGAAGGGGGAAGGAACAAGATGAATGGAACAAAAAAAAAATAACCTGCATCCCAGTGGAGCAGTTGTTTCTCGTTGTGTGCGTACGTTTATACAACTTTTCTAATTAATTACTTTTTACCTACGTCTACCTCTTGGGGGAAGAAAGGGAAAACATGCTTTTTTATAGCGTCTCCAGCTTTATGCAGCTTATACACCTTAAAATTTCCAGTCCTTTACCTTCGTGTAACTGAGGCAGTGCTAGTTTGAATAATAATTTCAGCTTTGTTATCAAAATACGCAGTAAATTATTTAACGATTAAATAGCAACGCCAAGCAGATGTAATTACCAAATACGAGTATATACATATTTTTTATAAAGACAATAAATACACATTGTTTTGTGAATCCTGATACCGAAGTAAACACAGTTTATATGCGGCATAGACAACTCGTCATCCCACTGTCTGACAAGATAATGATAATGAGGATTGATGGCTTTAGTCCATTCATGGTTATTTCCAACTTTTCTGAAGCCCTGGTAAAATTCTACTACCAGGATATTCCTCCGCCTTAAGCAAATAAAGCTTAATCATGACTTGAAAATCAAACAAAAGGAACTACACAACGCTTCCGTGCGCACTCATTGCAGTAGTATTTTTCACAGGAACTGTTTCTTACCAGGCATTACCAATACACCTGTTTCTTCGCCATTTTTATTCGTATTACTAAGGGCAGTGATATTTCGCGAAAAGATTTCAAGACAAGATACAGTAAAAAGCACTGTAGGGTCGTTCAGCTTCTTTGATTGCCTATAAAATGTTCTGGTCCTTGTTAACCGTTTGCGCACGAATCACGAAGGTTCAGTGTCGGAGTTACTTAGTCCTGAGTNCGCAGTAAATTATTTAACGATTAAATAGCAACGCCAAGCAGATGTAATTACCAAATACGAGTATATACATATTTTTATATAAAGACAATAAGTGCACATTGTTTTGTGAATCCTGATACCGAAGTAAACACAATTTATCTGCGGCATAGACAACTCGTCAGTCCACTGTCTGACAACATAGTGATTATGAGGATTGATGGCTGTAGTCCATTCATGGTTATTTACAACTTTTTTGAAGCCCTGGTAAAGTTCTACTCCCAGGATATTTCTCCGCCTTAAGCAAATAAAGCTTAATCATGACTTGAAAATCAAACAAAAGGAACTACACAACGCTTCCGTGCGCACTCATTGCAGTAGTATTTTTCACAGGAACTGTTTCTTACCAGGCATTACCAATACATCCGTTTCCTCGCCATTATTATTCGTATTAGTAAGGGAAGTGATATTTCGTGTAAAGATTTCGAGACAAGATACAATCCAAAGCCCTGTAAGGTCGTTCAGCTTCTTTGATTGGCTATAAAATGTTCTGGCCCGTGTTAACCGTTTGCGCACGAATCACGAAGGTTCAGTGTCGGAGTTACTTAGTCCTGAGTGGCTTGGTCAAAGACGGACACGGCACCAGCAGCCAATGGAGGTATAACAACAGCTGAGGTGTGTATATAGTATTGAAGTCTACTACGCGCTCAGATTTTTACGCGAAAAGTCACTGGCCCTACGTATTAGCAATAAATTATATATTATAATTTACAAATAAAAAATAAGGAAAATTAGATACTATTATGCTATCAGAAGTATAAAACGCCTGTGATGTATGACATATTTTAGGAAGTAATCAAACGCGTCGTACTTGGGGTGATTTTTCAAAGGTTAGATTTAAAGAAGTGTGAGGAAACCGCAAATATAATATATTTGGCTGTAATAAGCATTTGCATGGAGTTTGAAAAAAAATTTACTGTTTGAGAAGGGAATGAAGAAATTCGATGGTAAATATAATATAAATAATATTTTGGGATAAGCGACATCGGAGCCAATATTCTTGGTACATGAGCGACGAGACGACACATTTATAGAGACCTGAAAAATTCGCGAGTTCAATGACCTGCAGCCTAGACTCTATAGTCTTATGTACAAATATGCGGATATCGAATGCACATTGGTTGTCTGCTGACACAGTGGAAGGTGACAATTGGGCCAGCCTTTTTCTGGAGGCGTCAAACACCGTGTGGACCAATGACTAAAGTTATATATACGCAATTGTTTTGAATTCTAGCTTGTCTCAAAATGAATCCGCAAATTCTTCAGGTCTCTACACATTTAATATAAATGGGGACAGGTGTTTTTCGCGAAATTATCTACGTCCATGCTAGACTTCAATATCATACGTCCATGACCACAACTTCCTTTGGTTATTGGCGGCGCGTCTACTTGACAAGTTACCTTCTTATTTGGCTGAGCCAATCAGAAAAAAGTACTCCGATACCGAACGACCATGATTCGCGGGTAGACACCTGAGGCACGTGACATTTGAAATCATCCAACCACGAAAGTGCATACGAGCTAAAGTGTTTTGGAGTACAAGTGATCTTAAAACATTTTTGCGAAAAAAAAACACCTGTCCCTAAATACAAGTGTCTAGCACTGTAGATGAAACAAAATATTTAAGTTTATAGAAGTGAAATGGCGCGAGACGGTTCGTTTGATGTAGACGTGCCCATTATCTGATTGGCTGCGCGTGGCTCTTGAAGTGGGCCTTCCGTTGATTGTGTGCAGCGCGCTGCGAAATTCTCCCTATCGGTTGGGCTGTCGGCTGGCAAATAAGGTGAAGACAGATAAGACAGAATGACATAACTCCCTTCAACACTGACGACCTTGCGACACCAAATTGTATCATCCTTGTCAACATCGTAATTAATGTGATGTTACATAATAGTGCATGTACTGAAGAGGATATAGGGATATCAACTAAGGTCTCTAGAGGTCAATGTTGGGTTATGAAACACACACACACACATACATATATATATACACACACAGACATACTACAGAAATTCATTCAGTCCTTATAAAATAACGAACGGTTAGAGAGTTTTCTTAGGGAAAACGTCCAACATGCAACGAGGACAACATCAAACGAGAAGACATTACTATCCAAGCAAGGTGTATCGTAAAATTATTAGTGTCAATTACGACGTTGACAAGGATGATGCAAGTTGGTGTAGCAAGGTCGTCAGTGTTGAAGAGAATTATGTTCTTCTGTCTTACCTGTTTCGTTTTGGACTTCAAGGTATAACAGTCACTGTCGAGCGGAGGTTGGACATGTTGCTGACCAGAGTCGCCATTTTGCTAGCCCGTGCGGCTGAAGTCCAGGGTTATAAGGAGCCGTTTAACTTCAGCTCCCACGTCCACGAACGAGGACACGTTGCACATGAAGGACATTTGTGGTCGCAACTGTACACAACGAAGGAATCATTGGTCGGCGATAGGAGCGTCTTCCTTCCGAGTAATTTGATTTGTTGAAGTTCCATAACCTCTCGTTTTGAGAATGGTTAATGCTGACGTCAACGAAAACACGCAGAACATTGTTCGATGGTTACAGGAAGCACGTCAATTCCANAACGAAAACACGCAGAACATTGTTCGATGGTTACAGGAAGCACGTCAATTCCAAGGACAGCAGCCACGGTACAATTAAACGGTTGCATTACCTGAACTTGGAAATTAATTCGTTAATAAAAGGGTTAGTCATTCAATCCTCGTGTCCATGATCGACGACAACTTGCACATCAAGGGGTTACTTATGGTAGGAACTGTACACACAGCAAGTTACCAGTAGAGAAGCGCTAAATTCGCGTTATTGCTTGGTAATATGCTATACCTCACCTCCCTGTGTCTACTTGAGGGAAATTCGTGATTTCATCGGTTACTGGCTCTCATACGNATAATATGCTATACCTCACCTCCCTGTGTCTACTTGAGGGAAATTCGTGATTTCATCGGTTACTGGCTCTCATACGACGTCATTTACCGGCAAGGTCTTGGAATTTATTCTGAAGCCAAATAATAACTCGAATTTTGCAGGTCTGTAATAACCAACGGCCGAAGTGTTGAGAATCTTCCTTGTGAGTAAACTGGTTGGTTGAAGTTTCCGTGCCTCTCATTTGTGATTGGTTAGTGCTGACATCAACTAACACGCAGCACGTCGTTCACAGGTACAGCGCGCATCATAAAAACGATTGCTACAACTTGACCTTGTAAATTAATTCAGGACTGAACGCGTTGCCCCTTAAACGACGACACAGATTTACTGGCACTTTAGAAAAGGTAGAAGAGGCTGCCTATATTCTCCACTACAGCAATATTGGTTGTATAAGTGTTTTTCGCGAAAATATTTCACGACTAGCTGTACTCCAAAACAGGTTAGTTAAGAACCAATATCGTGGTTCGATTGTTTTAACTCGCAAGCGTCTTAGGTGTCTTCCAGCCAATCACGGACGTCCAACGTCGGGTTACTTGATTCTCACGTAGCAACGCAGCCAATAGCCAAAGGAAATGTGCAAACCTGTACGTATAAAGTAGAAATCTAGTCTGTGCAATTTTTTTTCTCGTAAAAAAGTTGGCCCTATGTATAGGGGCAGTGAAATTTCGCGAAAACATTTCGAGACAAGTTATATTTCAAAACACTCTATGGTTCTTTACCTTTCTCGATNGGCAGTGAAATTTCGCGAAAACATTTCGAGACAAGTTATATTTCAAAACACTCTATGGTTCTTTACCTTTCTCGATAGATTACATCAACATGCTACTCTTAGTACGCGAATCACTTTGGGTCACTGCCAAAGTTGTTGAATTCTAATTGGCCTGGTTAAAAAATTAAACAGCTTCTCGTCCAGAGGGCAACCAATGGCAAAATAAAAAGTTTCGTTTGTGCTCAGACTATTGAAATCCACCACGTGCTCAGATTTTTTGCGAAAAATCACTGGCTCTAACCATAACTATTATTTTTCCGTATAATCCGGCAACATAGTAGACTTTACAAAAGTATGTAAGCTTCACGTGTATCATTGTGCCTCCGCTCATGCGACATACCCATCAGGACTCTGGAGAAAAGTTCTGACTGTGGCAGCAGCTAATGGGCTAAAATATGTGACAGTGGACTATCGTGGAAAAATGTTTGCAAGCATACTTTTCAGAAAACTGTAATGTTTATCTTCATTAATGGCTGGTAACTTTTTGCCTACTTATCAGCGATAAAAATCAGCATTAGGTATAACTAGGGCCAGTGACTTTTCGCGTAAAAATCGGAGCACACAGTAGACTTCAATACTATATACACACCTCAGCTGTTGTTATACCTCCATTGGCTGCTGGTGCCGTGTCCGTCTTTGACCAAGCCACTCAGGACCAAGCAACTCCGACACTGAACCTTCGTGATTCGTGCGTAAACGGTTAACACGGGCCGGAACATTTTTTAGCCAATTAAAGAAGCTGGACGACCCTATAGTGCTTTGGACTCTATCTTGTCTCGAAAACTTTTCGCGAAATATCACTGCCCCTAGGTTTAACAGTATGAGAATTCTCGCTGGTCTAGTGAAACAGGAAAGTATATTTTCCCCACGTGCCCTCAGGTGAACACACGAGAGGGAATAACAGAAGATAAATATTTCTGACAGGTATACAGAACACTAAAACCTGACGTTAAGTGGTAGATTCTCTTTCAGATAGTGCGGAGTAATTGGGGAAGCCCAAGAAAGGTGCGCTAAGTGTACTTACTGTGTTGGATTTGAGTAGGCTTCGTCTTCGGTTAAGCTGTGTTACTGCCCCCTATACTTAGGGGCAGCGATATTTCGCGAAAAGATTTCCAGACAAGATACTATTCAAATCACTGTGGGGTTTTCCAGCATTTTTTGATTGGCTGAATCATGTTCTGGTTCATGTTGACTGTTTGCGCACAAATCACGAAGATAGAGTGTCGGATTTGAGGAATTATGAGTGGTTCGGTCAAATGCGGAAACGACGCCAGCAGCCAATGGAAGTATGACAACAGCCGAGGTGCATATATAGTATTGAAGTCTACTGTGTGCCCTCGATTTATTCGCGAAAAGTCACTGGCCCTAGCTATACTGCTTGCAAGGAAGACCACGGTTGGTATAGTGGTTAGAGCGCACGTCTTCACTACCAGTCGAACCGAGTTCGATTCCAGCGGGGTCACTCCCGGATTTTCGCACGTAGGAATCGTGCCGGACGATGTCGCTTGTGGGCAGATTTTCTCTCGGAGATCTCCCATTTCCTCCTCTCTTGCATTCCGGCGCTGCTCCACGCTCACATCGTTTCACGCCCATCTGCTCTCAAGATCTCGTTATTAAGGGCTGCCCAAATTTCTCAACTCCGCTACGACATATTGTTTCCTTGTGACACCATTTTGGTGGCGCGTGAAGCCGGAGTTTGCGAAATAAGCGGCTGTTTCAACTCTGTATTTTAGTACTCTATGCTCGGCAGCGAGGCCTGGGCGCTTACAACTTTTTAAACAAGTGAAAAGCGCAAGTTCGTGCAATATTAAACGTGTGGGTCGCTACCTGAATTGTTAATGGACGGCGGGCGAACCACAAACCCGAGGTGTGCCGGTGCAGTTGGCAGCAAGCTGGCCGCCCTGGCGGAAACAGACTGTGGAACATCTGCAGGACGTTCTAACAGCGCACGGGATTGCTCCAGTAAATTATTTAAACTATTGCCGCGCTGAATTGCTCGCGCATTAATTATTCCTAGAGTCATAATAACAAAGAGTTGACATTTTCGAGGCGAGCGCTAACAGGTGGAACTGGTACGCAGAGCCTCAGGTACTTCGACACGTTGATCTTGTTGCTCTGTGTCTGAGCAACCCGGGGTTAATTAGAAGATATGCGAGTGTATTCCCCAGGCTCCAGACTAGCCCNGACACGTTGATCTTGTTGCTCTGTGTCTGAGCAACCCGGGGTTAATTAGAAGATATGCGAGTGTATTCCCCAGGCTCCAGACTAGCCCCTTATAGGGTCAGTGATATTTCGCGAAAAAGATTTCGAGACAAGATACAGTCCAAAGAACTGTAGGGTCGTCCAGTTTCTTTGATTGGCTAAAAAAGTGTTCTGGCACGTGTTAACCGTTTTCTCACGAATCACGAAGGTTCAGTGCCGGAGTTACTTAGTACTGAGTGGCTTGGTCAAAGACGTACACGGCACCAGNTTGTTGCTCTGTGTCTGAGCAACCCGGGGTTAATTAGAAGATATGCGAGTGTATTCCCCAGGCTCCAGACTAGCCCTTTATAGGGTCAGTGATATTTCGCGAAAAAGATTTCGAGACAAGATACAGTCCAAAGAACTGTAGGGTCGTCCAGTTTCTTTGATTGGCTAAAAAAGTGTTCTGGCACGTGTTAACCGTTTGCTCACGAATCACGAAGGTTCAGTGCCGGAGTTACTTAGTACTGAGTGGCTTGGTCAAAGACGTACACGGCACCAGCAGCCAATGGAGGTATAACAACAGCTGAGGTGTGTATATAGTATTGAAGTCTACTGTGTGCTCTGATTTTTACGCGAAAAAATCACTGGCCCTACAGATTGGTCATTCCAATACATGACGGATGAAGATTATAATTAAACTGCTCAGAATTCCGGAATGAAAATAGTGAGCAAGGCTGTTTTCTGGAAGAAAGTTCTTAAATAAAGAAATAAAAACCGAATTATAATAGTCACAGAAAACTTGCAACACCTATATTTAAAAAGTCCCGGAAGATTCGTGAACTTATTTGGCCATGAATTTGACTCCACATTCGGCTGCGTATGATATCCTATTAATTTTTTTATTTGAAGAGATGCCTGATTTTTGGGAAAGATTTAATAACTGGTCGTGTTTCAAAACGCTTTACCTAATATCTACTTTCGAAATTAAATTACTTTAGATCTAGCGTATCTTAGTTTTCGGCCCGCGAATCACAGGTGGTAAATGCTGGAGTAAAATAATTACAAGTGCCCCAGTCAAGTAAGAAAATGTCTTCTATAGTGTATTTGAGGTATTTTCACTCTTTTTGAATCAAAATTTTGAAAACTAACCACATGTATTAAGTATTCGGTGATTTTTAAAATATGTCGTTTATCCCAAGTGTTTAATACTTATTTGAACATAAAGGTATCTTAGTTTCAGTTAAATTAATTTTAACTTATATATTTTATATATAATTATAATACTTCATTTATAATTAATATGAATTAAAAAAGTGCGGTAATGGCTAGTGAGGAATAGTTCCCACGCAATATATTACTACACCGAGTGCACACGAATGCAGTGTGTTCTCCCTTTGACGTAATTTTCTAGACTTGGTTAAGATTTATTTTCGTGAGGCGGAGGAATATCTTGGAAGTAGAGCATGAGCAGTGCTTCAGAAAAGTTGGACTTTTTTTGTGATTGCCCTACAAACAGCTCAACAGTGCCCAGTCATGGAAATAGCAAACGACAAAAGTGTTCTTTTGCAAAACAATTTAGCAGAAAAAAAAAAGTATTTATGGTACCTTTTAAAGAAAATGTTGGCAAATGTTTATTTTATGGATAAATAAAGTGGTGAAATAACTGTGAATTAAACAGAGACATGAAGAATTCGCGGATTCATTTTGGAGCAAGCTAGAATTCAAAACACTTGGGTTTATACAACTTTAGCCATTGATCCACAGGGTGTTTGACACCTCCTGGAGAACGCTGGCCCAATCGTTGCCTTCCACTGTGACAGCAGACAACCAATGTGTACAGACCGAAAAAACTCGCGAATTCAATGAATTGCAGGCTAGACTCTAAAGTCTTATGTACAAAAATGCCGACATTAAATGCACATTGGTTGTCTGTTGTCACAGTGGAAGGTGACGATTGGACCAGCGTTCTTCAGGAGGTGTCAAACACCGTGTGCACCATTATCTAATGTTATATCGACACATGTGTTTTGAATTATAGTATGTCTCAAAATGAATTAGCGAATTTTTCAGGTGTCTACCAATGTGAAGTTAATATCGGCATATTCGCACATAAGACTGTAGAGGCTAACCCGCAGGTCATTGAACACGCGAATTTTTCAGGTCTCCAGAAGTAAGAAATGTTTGAAAGGTTTGTTGGTGTGTTGGAGGTGAGGTGTTGCCTGGAAAGGGTTGCTGATAAGGGTGGGAAAGGGCGAAAGGAAGATGTTTTGCTGGGGGAAGGGGGACGGAGTTTGAATTGGAAGACGCCTGGCGACAAAGAAGGCTGGAGACAGGCGGCAAGAAGTTGACGTCGCCAAGAAGAACTCTGTTAACGCCTAGTTCGAGCGGCAAGCGAGCACAATGACGTTATTTTTGCACGCACGCCCCGAACGAAGTGCGGCGACGGAATTCGCCAACTCATTTGCAAATGTGTCTCACGGGTTCCCCTGAGCTTCTTGCCATTCCGTATGCTGCCCCTACCCCCCTCCCCCTGTCTTCTCACGACGTGAACATTACTTCATTTCACACTGTAGCTGGTACTCGGTGAATTAAGCCTTTCAGACAGACTTTAATTTAGAAGTTGCAAACAAAACGTTTTATGATGCATGCTGTACTTAAGTCGACACAACACTCGTTTCGTTGTCACAGCCAATGAGTTGTACACTCTCTGCACGGCTTCAGATATATAACCCAATTATGACCTATGGCTAGGGCCAGTGACTTTTCGCGTAAAAATCTGAGCACACAGTAGACTTCAATACTATATACACACATCAGCTGTTGTTATACCTCCATTGGCTGCTGGTGCCGTGTCCGTCTTTGACCAAGCCACTCGGGACTAAGTAACTCCGACACTGAACCTTCGTGATTCGTGCGCAAACGGTTAACACGGGCCCAGAACATTTTTTAGCCAATCGAAGAAGCTGGACGACCCTACAGTGCTTTGGACTGTATCTTGTCTTGAAATCTTTTCGCGAAATATCACTGACCCTACGTATGGCAGTAAGACGGTTTGCGGATCATTTACCGACAGGTAAGATCGTTGTTCATTGAGGTTCGTAGTGCGTAGTACAGACCAACAATTACAACCACGTGCGTAATGCGCGCAACTGCGTACACTGAGCCATGAATGGTCCTAGTCCGAGCACAAACTATTTTTAGGGAAACTCAATTTTGCAGGGAAAGTATTCCAGAAAAGTAGTTTTTTTTAACACTTTAACCCAAATCCACTTGCGCGATTGGATGGTTTTTATCTGTTACGTGTCTTATCTGGCTGTTATTGAATGACACATATTCATTACCGGAGCAACATACTTCNGATGGTTTTTATCTGTTACGTGTCTTATCTGGCTGTTATTGAATGACACATATTCATTACCGGAGCAACATACTTCCATACTTCTGATTGCATCATTCGAATTCCGCATTGCCACGTGCTATAGGTCGGGCCACCTGTTTCTCTCGAAGATATTTATGCTCAAGCTAGACTTCAAATCCTTACCAGCAATTTTGCACATTTCCTTTGGCTATTGCCTACGTGTCTGTGTGGGAAGACATTTTCATCTCGACNATCCTTACCAGCAATTTTGCACATTTCCTTTGGCTATTGCCTACGTGTCTGTGTGGGAAGACATTTTCATCTCGACTGGGCCAATGTGCAAAGACTGGCGCAGGACGTATGGCGTCCGTGATTGGCTGGCTCACACTTAACACGCGCGCGAGTTAAAATCATCAAACCGCGATACTAGTTCTAAACTAACGCGTTTTGGAATACAACTAGTCGTGTAATGTGGCCCAACTTATAAGTGAATTGGAGTCTACAAGATTTTGGAAACTCAACAGACAGAAATTAAGAAATGACGATCCTTGATAACGGTATTTTCCAAATGTGTGAGCAACTATTTCCCACATAGGTGTATTTATTTTGTATAGTGTCTTGCGTCGTAATGACATATAAAAATTTACGGTGAAAGAAACAGCTCGGTACAAATGCATCACTATGGTAATGTTTGTTCGCAAAATTAGTAAAGACAATTATATTGAATAGCCCTTTCTAAGGTTTATGCTACCCAGGTTGGGATGATCAATGCTTTTAGCTTAGTAACTAAAATTTTCACCGTCGGGATTCACTGGTGTCGCAAGTGTACCGGACTTCTTCGTTCTGTGTGTAATTAAGTGGAATAATAGTAATGATCACAAAATAAATGAAATTTTGTACAAATTTCCGATTTGTCTTCCGTCAGAATCTAAGTACTGGGTAAACTTTGTTCTTCGCACTATGGTGGAAATAAAACAAACTGTGTTCACTTGTTAAATATTATGTCGTAAACTGGATATAGCAAAACATTGGCTAACACAATTTTTTAATTTAAATATATATCAACAAGATCGAAAAAAAGTTAAATTGTTAAATGTACCATTTTTAGGGCTTTCCTACGCTGTTTCCTTAAGAGAAACGAGAACTGTACAAAATTAATTTTAATGGCATCTACATTTATTTCGTACCTAAATTCGAAACGTTCTTCAATTGAAATAAGCTTGCATATGATCACTCAATGTCAAACACAGTCATATTTAGACTGTTATCTCCTGTAAATACCGTCGGAGGGCTTGAATAATAGTTACGAAATAAACTTAGTGGTTACAATATTGGCTAAGGTAAGTATATTACACATTAGACCGAAAAATGACCTTTTGCACACCTGTATATAGAATTTTTCCATTTAACGCCATCTTAAAAGTTACCTCTTTGGAACACCAGCGCACTCCGCAGCGGGAATTTTTCTATGCAAATTTCCCTTAAAAGATATATTATTTTTCCTTACCTGAGTATAATAAACCTTACCCTTTGTAAATTTATTTTATTTGCTTCTACGAAATATTACAATGCAACTGACGTTTGCAAAGTTAATTCATCTTTAGAGACGATTGAATACCAAGAAAAAATTTTGAGCCAACATATATTAAATAACACTCTACCTAATTTATTCTTTCAAGATTTGATAAAGAAGGTTTTTGACTCGGTTAAGTTGCTTGCAGGCCAATCACGAACGTTCTTCCTTATAGTATGAGAATCCTCATTGGCCCAGTGAAATGGGGTAGTTGCTTCGTACATGAATGGCAGCCAATAAGGAAAGACATGTGTACGGTGCGTCGAATCCTAGCAAACAGTCAACTTTTTCCGGCGATAGACCATCACCTCCCTTCATCTCCCACGCACATTCAAGTTGCCATCAAATTCGCGTTCCTCTGTCTACAAATGTGCTTACATATGCAAAGTGATTGTAGAGTGCACCCACTTCAGAGCACAGACTGATTGGGTTGCTC
>NQII01002712.1:88149-142715 GCA_002778355.1 Clitarchus hookeri | reverse complement strand
TTCTTACTCGCCAAGTACTCTATTGTTGCTGTAGCCGTTGTCATTTTAGCAGGAGCCATTTGGGATGAACTGGAGTGTGACGTCTTGGAAATACTTTTTTCTCACCTTTATTCTCATTTATTTTCCTTTTTAACTTCGGTGGAGTTTCTAATTGTTATATACGCTTATTCAAAGTACTAGCAATTCGCAAACGTGAAATTTTTTAGTCTCTGAAAAGCACTCCATTAATAGAAAATATTTTTTTTTTGAAGATGAATAGAACGTGACTGGTTTTTTTTTCGCATTAGAAGG
The DNA here is from genome assembly GCA_002778355.1 of Clitarchus hookeri. Taxonomy (NCBI): domain Eukaryota; kingdom Metazoa; phylum Arthropoda; class Insecta; order Phasmatodea; family Phasmatidae; genus Clitarchus; species Clitarchus hookeri. The sequence goes on along the minus strand of NQII01002712.1, from coordinate 142,424 downwards.
TAGTGGCTTCGATCTCAATTGCAAAACATCGGAAAGTAGAAGCTGTAAATACCCAATAGATATGACGTAAAATATTAAAAACTCTATGTTTTNAATTGCAAAACATCGGAAAGTAGAAGCTGTAAATACCCAATAGATATGACGTAAAATATTAAAAACTCTATGTTTTTTAAGGATCTAATAATATTGAACGCTCTTTGGCAATGCTATGTTTTTCACGTCCATTTTTAACAACCGCTAGAATATAAAAATGNCTAATAATATTGAACGCTCTTTGGCAATGCTATGTTTTTCACGTCCATTTTTAACAACCGCTAGAATATAAAAATGTATAATTGGTAGACATCTGAAAAATTGGAAAATTCATTTCAGGGCAAGTTGTAATTTAATAAGCATTATATATTTGTTACTTCCGCAATATGTTAACGCGTTTGTCTGNTTCATTTCAGGGCAAGTTGTAATTTAATAAGCATTATATATTTGTTACTTCCGCAATATGTTAACGCGTTTGTCTGACACAACCTTGAGGACCTTGAAGAAATAACAAACGTGCAATAAAATACAGGCCCAATCATTGTATTCCACTCTGATAGCAAGAAACCAACGAGTATTTGAAAACTGCATGATTTGTACACGAAATTGTATACTCTAACCCATTGGTCACTCAACTTGCGAATTTGTCACGTCTCTTATAATTAGGGACAGTTGTATGTCGCGAAAATATGCTAGACTTCAATATCCTACGTCCACAACTATCTACTTCCTTTGTTTATTGGCCGCGTGTCTACGCGAGAAGACGTGTTCTTATTTGACTGGGCCGATCGTAATAAAGTACTCCGATACTGAACTTCCATGGCATTTAAAAACATCCAACCACGAAAGTGCATCTGAACCAAAGTGTTTTGGAGTACAACTGGTCTTGAAATATTTTCGCGAAAAAACACCTGTCACTACTAATAATTAGCAGGCAAACCTTGAATTTTGCGAAAATATTTACACGCATGCCAGAGGACAAAGTATTCGACGTTTACACATGCAACTTTAATCTGGTGACTGGCCCGCCTGTATTTGAAAGATGACGTTTTCTTGCTTCGCTGGGCCAATCAGAATAAGACTGCTTCGATAGTTAACGTCTTTGGTTCGGGGACGGACACATACAGCGAATAACTATTAAAATAAGATGAGTATGGAAGTGGGAGTCACCTAAGTTTTCATAAATGACTAGTGACTAGAGACCAGTAAAATTCGTGAGTTCAATGACCTGCAGGCTAGACCCTACAGTCTTGTGTACAAATATGCCGATATCAACAGCACATTGGTTCTCNTTCATTTCAGGGCAAGTTGTAATTTAATAAGCATTATATATTTGTTACTTCCGCAATATGTTAACGCGTTTGTCTGGCACACCCTTGAGGACCCTGAAGAAATAACAAACGTGCAATAAAATACTGGCCCAATCATTGTATTCCACTCTGATAGCAAGAAACCAACGAGTATTTGAAAACTGCATGATTTGTAGACCAAATTGCGGACTGTAACCCCTTGGTCACTCAACTTGCGAATTTGTCACGTCTCTTATAATTAGGGACAGTTGTATGTCGCGAAAATATGCTAGACTTCAATATCCTACGTCCACAACTATCTACTTCCTTTGTTTATTGGCCGCGTGTCTACGCGAGAAGACGTGTTCTTATTTGACTGGGCCGATCGTAATAAAGTACTCCGATACTGAACTTCCATGGCATTTAAAAACATCCAACCACGAAAGTGCATCTGAACCAAAGCGTTTTGGAGTACAACTGGTCTTGAAATATTTTCGCGAAAAAACACCTGTCACTACTAATAATTAGCAGGTAAACCTTGATTTTTGCGAAAATATTCACACGCATACCAGAGGACAAAGTATTCGACGTTTACACATGCAACTTTAATCTGGTGACTGGCCCGCCTGTATTTGAAAGATGACGTTTTCTTGCTTCGCTGGGCCAATCAGAATAAGACTGCTTCGGTAGTTAACGTCTTTGGTTCGGGGACGGACACATACAGCGAATAACTATTAAAATAAGATGAGTATGGAAGTGGGAGTCACCTAAGTTTTCATAAATGACTAGTGACTAGAGACCAGAAAAATTCGTGAGTTCAATGACCTGCAGGCTAGACCCTACAGTCTTGTGTACAAATATGCCGATATCAACAGCACATTGGTTCTCTGCTGTCACAGTGGAAGGCTACAATTGGACACTGTTCTCCAGGAAGTGTCGAACACCGTGTGGACCAATGGCTTAAGTTATATAAAAGCAGGTGTTTTGGATTCCAGCTTGTTCCCAAAATGAATCCGCGAATTCTTCAGGTCTCTACTAGTAACGAATTATTTTCGTTAAAGTTTGGCGTCCCTATGCGTAACTACTTCACTAACACAAAGCGGCAGTAGATACAAATACGTTTTACTACATCCTTGTTATTTTGGCATGTTATTTAAGATTATACTGTAGGCTATTTGCAGTACCTTTACACCTTTTTGAATCAAACCTTTGAAAAACCACCCCATGTCTGACGCGTTTCGCTGTTTCTTAAATACGCCATGTTTCACAAGCGTTTTTTACTTCTCTTAACATAAAAATTTCTTATTCTTGGAGAACTTTAACTTCTGCTTATTTTTGTCTTGAAATAATATTATTGCATTTATAATTAATACGAATTTAAAACAGAGATAAAATACGTGTGTGGGTAATGCCTAACCACTAGAGACAGGAAAAAATCGTGAGTTCAGTGACCCGCAGGCTAANTTTAAAACAGAGATAAAATACGTGTGTGGGTAATGCCTAACCACTAGAGACAGGAAAAAATCGTGAGTTCAGTGACCTGCAGGCTAAACTCTACAGTCTTATGTACAAATATGCCGACATCAACTGCCCATTGGTTGCTTGCTGTCACAGTGGAAGGCGACGATTGGACCAGCATTCTCCAGGAAGTGTCAAATGCAGCGTGGGCCAATGGATTATATTATATAAATGCATGTGTTTTGAATTCTCTCTTGTCCTAAAATGAATCCGCGAATTCTTCAGGTCTCTACTCACCGCTTGTTATTACGCGAACTCCAGCCAGCAATGTTTGTACGCCGTTCGCCAATACACGCTTGGTATCTTACTTGGCAACCGGCAGCTCAGCCAGTAGGCAACGTTCAGCAACACGCGGTAGCCAATCAGACACAAGGTCCATTACCAGAGCTTCGCGAAGCCAGTCAGAGAATGGGTACGCCCACGTCGAAGGAACCTCTGCGCAGTTTCGCCATTGCGTTCTTATTAGTTCTGTGACTAAGCCACAGTATAGTGAGCAGTATTTGTTTGAATATTTATGTCCATATAATAAACAAAACTGTCCCGGATATAGATAGACATTTTTTTCAAATATTTTTGTAACGATTTTACACGGAAACAACATAGCACTAACAAAAATCTCGTGACTTAAAAAAAAAAAAAAAAAAAAAAAATGTAAATTATTGCAATAAATATGACTTACTGCACAGTCTGTTACATATAAAATGTAATTTGGTTGGAACATGGCCAACTCGCCACGCCATTGGCTGGAAGCTGACCAATAATGTAAGTCTGGTATGATGCTGACCAACACAATGATTAGTAGGTGAAAAAACATACCAATAAATATTGTGTTTTTGAAGTGTTGGAAAATTATAGACGACTCACTTCTAGCTTCTAGCAAAAAAAAATGCACCGACATGGAAGTGTTGACTTCTTAAACCCTCACTTTTATAGAATTGTAAGACGCAAACATTCACATGGAATCCTACACACACGATTTTTAAACTTTTTTATTTTTTTGGTGGCATTTTATTTTTCTTCGGCTTGTAGTAAACGTTCTAATCAACTTCAGCAAGTAAAAATGAAATACGATTCAAAGAAATTATTACAATTGCCGTGGATAGAGGTTTACATAAATAGTACGAAAGTTACCATTCCGTCAGGGGCCTGTGTCATTCCTTTCACTAACGTAGATACACGCCCGCTTGTTGGCTCGGAACCGCCGTGGAGGGGGGAAGGGAGGGGTGGGGGTGAAGTAATTTCTCAGACGCCCGCACTTCACCCCCTGGGCTACATCTTTCTTGTTGCACCCCCTTCAGCCTCCCTTCTCGCGAAGCATCTGTTGCTTGTCTAGCACCCCGAAAACCCTCCCGGCCGCGGCAAAAGGGANGGGGGGGGGGGGATGAAGCCCTCTCCTTCTTCGGGCTCGCGGGCCGAATCACGAAAGAAACAAATTTATCTGATGGCTTCAATGCCGGCTCCGCGGAATTCGTTTACCGGCCACATTTCTCCCCTCTGGCTGCCGACGCTTGGGCCCTTCTTGCCCTGCGCGGACGGGCACCTGCCGGCCACCGCATCAGCGCAACTGTGGCCCAAGCGACATCTCGCTATCGCCCAGGTCCCACGTCGGAATGTTACTTGTACCGTGTGAATCGTGCATGCACCATAAATTACAGACCATAACAACTTCGCGTTATAAAATGGCACTTAGACTCCGCTTTGTTCTATGTAAACAGACAGATGTAATTTGTTTATTTTATACAGTAACATCTTGTTGAAAAAAAAAAACCCTCTCATTTATACGAAATTTTCTTCATTCCCCTAGGAGTGATATAGGTAGTAACGTAAGTTTTTATGTACGATATAAATATTTGTTGATCTGTAATACAATGCAATGTCAGGTCCATTGGTAAAAATATGTCATGCTGGTGATAACAATCCCTTTATTTTCGAATACGCTTAATAACATGGCTTTTTGAGAATTTTTTTACAATTATAGCAAACACCTGTTAATAAAAACTTCCCAATAAAAACAAACCGAAAAAATTCATTGACTCTTGAGGTTTGTACTAAAGAGGTTTCGCTGTATCTCTATTCAACAAATATGGGTTCCATTTCATCTTGCTGTATTCCAACAATGTTAAAAGTAACCCGATCATTTATCTGGCACAAACGAGAAATTTGAAGGAGTAGAAGTCTGGCCACTAACTGGTTTACCGGTAGACATTTTACGGGTTATTTTAAGTTCTTTGAAATCACTTTTGGAAAAGTGCTGGCAGTGACTTGGAAGAAGTCGTTACATATTTTAACGACATCTTAAAAGTTTAACCTAACGTTTTTCTTGTTTGATATATAAATAGGATTATTTTAGATGATACACATAAGATTACATTCAAGTACTTAAGCACCTCTGGCCTACTAATGGTTTTAAAATTTCTGAGCTTAACTTTATTAACCCGTATAATCTACTCTTAAGATTCATGGCTATGTTAATAATTTCATATAACTAAGGCCAGTGACTTTTCGCGTAAAAATCGAAGCGCACAGTAGACTTCAATACTACTATATACTCACCTCAGCTGTTGTTATACCTCCATTGGCTGCTGGTGCCGTGTCCGACTTTTACCAAGTCACTCAGGACTAAGTAACTCCGACACTGAACCTTCGTTATTCGTGCGCAAACGGATAACACAGGCCAGAAAATTTTTTAACCAATCAATGAAGCTAGACGATCCTACAGTGATTTGGACTGTATCTTGTCTCGAAATCTTTTCGCGAAATATCACTGCCCCTAACTGTTGCCATTGGCAGAAAACTTGTGTAGCTCGTCCCGAGGACACTGTCAACCAATAGGAAAAGCTTAAAGGTTGAGGAGCCCATCTCCGGTAAAGAGGTCACACAAGTAAATGACGTATGATCGCCAGCAACCATTGAAGCAACTAATTGCCCTCGAATAGGTACAGGGAAGTGAAGTCTAGCATGTTACCAAATAAAATAGCTAATTTTGCATATCTACATATGAGGGTACTTATAAGGCGAGACGGCGTGGCCGTGGAAGCGCCCATTCTTTCATTGGCTGCGCGAGACTTTGGGAAGCGGTCGCTATATCTGTTTGGCCACTGCGTGCTGCGAAAGGTTACCTATTGGCTGGACTCCCGAACCCGCAAGTAGTTTTCAGGCGCTGATTGGTGAACGGCGTTTCGTCCTTTCGCTGGTAAATGACGCCATTTTACCGGAGTGTGTGGCTGGAGTTCACGGTATATAAGTAGGGACAGGTGTATTTCGCGAAAATAGTTATGGTCATGCCATACTTCAATATCCTACGTCCACAACCACAACTTCCTTTGGTTATTGGCGGCGTGTCTACGTGAGAAGACATGTTCTTATTTGACTGTGGCCAGTAGTAAAAAAGTACACTCGGATTCTGAACGTCCATGATTCGCAGACAGACACTTGAGGCACGTGACATTTAAAATCATCCAACCACGAACGTGCGTATCAACAAAAGTGTTTTGTAGTACAACTGGGCTTGAAATCTTTTCGCGAATAACACCTGTGTCTATACATAAACGGTTATTTCACCTCTGTACTACCCCGGCGGTAGTAGCTATGACTCCACGCATGTTGCCAGGCGCTGGAAGCTAGGGGACCCGACTGAGAGGCCCCTCGGGGAGACATAGGGTCTAAGGTGTGATGACATCCCCTAGTAGCAGAAGCACCCGGTGGGAGCTGTGATGGCCCTAGGCTAGAGCAGTTCCCTCTCTGGTGGATGGTACTGAGAGGGCGTGGGAGCGATGACCACCCTCTTCCACGCCTGGAAAGGGGTGTCGAGGAATCGACCTGTAGTGGACGCAAGGCCGCAGTCCAAGTGGCTAAATGACCGGTGGGCACGTCGTGACCTGGAAATGGAAAGACTATCCCTAGGGGCAGTGATATTTCGCGAAAAAATTTCGAGACTAGGTACAGTCCAAAACACTGTAGGGTCGTCCAGCTTCTTTGATTGGGTAAAAAATGTTCTGGGTCGTGTTAACCGTTTGCGCACGAATCACGAAGGTTCAGTGTCGGAGTTACTTAGTCCTGAGTGGCTTGGTCAAAGACGGACACGGCACCAGCAGCCAATGGAGGTATAACAACAGCTGAGGTGTGTATATAGTATTGAAGTCTACTGTGTGCTCCGATTTTTACGCGAAAAGTCAGTGGCCCTAGGTATATGCCTTCAGGATGGCTTTAATTACGGCAGGTAGTAATATTCCTGATTGGAGGCGGGCTGGTTGACTCCTTTACGGTGTTGTTGAAAGGAAGGAGGAGCAGGGATGACCTCCGAGCCTGTGTCAGTGGTTCACCTGACACCAGGACACGGAGGGAAAGGACTCGTGCTGGCAGTGTGTTGAAAATCGCATCCAGGGACATGACCATGGCATGTTGAAGTCACAAGGTAACAGAGAAAAGCAAAGGATAAAAGAGCCATAGACCCGGGAGATAGCTCCCCCACATAATATTATCTTGGCTAACATAAGCCAAGCAAAAATATATTTGAGAGTGAGAAGACCCGGAGGGCTGATTGCTAAGAGGGTCCAATATATTATTATTGCATTGTATTGTATTTTACTCTTAACCCTTTCAGACCCACTTTTGTTTATGGTTTCAGGTGTTGCGAACAATAAATTTTGTGCGTTTCTGATACGTGCTGTACTTAAGTCGACTCAGCACTTGATTCGTTGTCACAACCAATGAACTGCAGTCTTTGCTTTCAAACCGAGCATTGTGACGATTATGCGAAAGAAAATGTGAAAAACGTAAAAGCGATATTAAAGATGTAAAACCGAAATGAAAGACGGAATATTCACATTACCTCGTAAAATGGTGTTATAAAAGGCAAAACTCACATTTTAATTAATGTATTTTGATTGTTTGTATTACTTTATGAGCTGTTATTTCATTAGATACGCCTTTTTTTAACCTATCCAGCAGTCAAACAACAAATCACTGAAAAACAGCGAATGAAATGATTGATGAATCAGTGGAAAAAGTCACTGAATCAATAGGTAAAGGAAAACTTGAATTGTATCACTAATTCATAAATTAAATTGACTGAAATGAATTTAGAATACGCCAGGTGCTGTACATTCATTTAAACCGTGAAATACTCACTTATTCAAATTTAGAGTGTTTTTTGAAGCACGAAAGTTACTGCGCACATAAAAAAATGTTAACAGATGCAACCTTTGAACACGTAAATTAACTCGGGACTCAATGGGTTAATGTAAAATCGTGCTACAAGAAACCAAACATGATATTTGTTTTCAAGTCTATATTAGGCTTACGTTCATCGTAACATAACTGGATGTAGTTATGCAAAGGAAAGAACCAATTCGGAATATCGTGTTTTTTCCCTTTGTTCTACGTTTTTCAGGCAGCTTGTAAAATATGCTTTTATGTTATACAAAAGAGAACAAACCCTTTTTTATCTTCCAAGCTGAAACGCGGCCTAAGAACCAGCCGCTTTTGAAAAAGAAGACCCACACTGCTGTAGTCCGCTTTCCAAAACAAACGTCATTGATATTAAATTACAATTTTTATGAAAACCCATTACAAAAAAGTCGTATGATAATCAATAGAGGATTTAGAATGTGGAAATATATGTTTGTTGAATAACCCGGAATGCATGATTTCTGAGATAATACATTATTTTAGCATCACTAGATCGAATTAAAGTTTAATAGTTACAATTTTTGTCAGTTCTGCTTGTTAATATAAATGACCGTAGTAGCATAAGTATTCATAATAATTACATTTAAACCATGTATCATAGAGAAAAAAGGTACTTTGAAACAAGTGAGACAGTGTCTTAAAACGTAATGCAATTTTACTATTGTACTCGGTTCACTAGTAAATAAACCCTCATGAAACAAACGCTGCATACATTTTGACGTTTGTAATGAACGTCGTACCTTCTGTAACGTCAGCAGCTGTTTGGGATTTTTTGCCTTACTTAAGGTTAGGGACACCCAGGTTTCGCGAAACGATATCTCGACCAGTTGTATTTCGTTACACTTTAGCTCAGATCAGATCATCTTTCTTGGTTCGATGATCTAAGTGTTACTTACGCTTCTTCGGTGTCTGCCCGCGAATCACAGACGCACAGTATCGGAGTTACCTAATCATAATTGGCCCGTCAAGTAAGAAAATGTCTTTCTCAGAAAGACACGCCGCCAATAAGGGAATGAAAACAGCGTGTTTGCACGCAGGTTATTCAAATCTAGCATGCACGTGTAAATCTTTTCGCGATATTCAGGTGTCCCCACTTAACTTGTTAATGAAAGTGTAGTTTTTAAATTAGTGGTGCCGGAAATAATTGTCCTTTTCCAGGTCTTAAAGTAAGAATTTGTAGGTGCATATTTAAGTTCGTGGTGTTTTCTTCATGAAATATAAACTTCAAAGCGACTATTTAAAATGTGTAATGTTCAGGATTAACCCGAAGGAAAGGCGTACGCCTTGAAACACGGTACAAAATTGTGAATCATATACGCCGTTCACAGTTAATTGAACACTTTAAAATAAACCTTTGAAAACTGTTACTGCCGCTACCTGCATATATTTTAACGGGCACACGTTGTGTTATGCGCCCTGTAATGTTGGTAACGACGGAGGGAGAGTAGTTTCATGATTTAACGTATAGTTAAAAGCGTTAGGTAAATATTTGTGAGCGCTGAAGTTATTTCCTTTCTTTCTATTTTTCTTTTAGTGTCTATAAGTGTATGAATTAGCACATTTTAAAAATGTTTACGTTAGAAGTAATTTCACTGTTCCACTTGACCGATGTATTGATAAAGTGGTCAGGACAATGGTAAAGTTAATTTTACACGTGGCGGAAGAATACACAACGTGCGTACAAGTAGATATTAAGTTGGGCTTTCAAAAACGCTCACAGCGGGGCCCACGGTGGTTGAGCGGTTAGCCTGCTCGCCTCCCACCAAGGCGAATCGGTTTCAATCCCATGCCGGGTCACTCCCGGATTTTCGCATGTGGGAATCGTGCCGGACGATGCCGCTGATCGGCGGGTTTTCTCGGAGCTCTCCAGTTTCCCCTGCCCTTTTCATTCCGGCGCTGCTCAATTCTCACCTCATATCACCCTCACCGGCTCTCAAGACCTCGTTGTTAAGATACGCCCACATCTCTCAACTCAGCTTTGAATATTTACTCGTTGCTGAAGTTTCCCGAGACATGTTCCGTTTTTGCGCTGAGGCACGCAGTTTCGCCTTATATATTAGCACTTCCATCTCATCATAGCGGCTTCCCTGAACCCGAGGGTGTGAAAATATGGCCCGGAGGTGTGTGTGTGTGAGAGAGGGGAAAGATTGAGGGGGGAGGGGGGAGGAAGGAAAGGGTACGATGACAGAAGGAACGGCGCTCGGAAAGAGTCGGCGAGATAAAGATAACGGAGGAAATAAGGGGTTGGGAAGCGCTGCAACGGCTCCCCGGGACTGCAGATAGCGCCGGACTTGAGGCAAGGCACGCAGAACAACACAGCCGACGCCGCTGAGATCCATCCCGACGAAGAAGACAGCCTAAACTTTCCCGTGAGCTATCAGCACGCATCTCTTCAGATTTGATAGCTCACTGTGGTCCGTCCCTTAAAGAAATTCTGCCTCACTGTCAAACTTCTCCCGCCAAACTGCTTCAAGTCAAGTTGGTCAAATAAAACTTGATGGTCCTGACGTCACCGGAACATCATTATCACCAACGCGTTTGTCTGGAAAAATTGGATATCATAAAATATTTTGCAAATTGGACGGGTTCTGAAATTTGTTTGATGATTGACGGGCTCAGCCAATCAGGTTTGTGCATGACGAAAATGAGATCACAAAACTTTAGAAAGGTGAAATGAGCTTATAAAGAGAATTAATTTATATGCAAGTTCTTTGAGCACGAATGCTATTTGAAGTGAATAATTCACAATAATAAAAATAATAACTCAGAGGCCTTGAATTTAATTTTGCAAGAAATAACACTGATAAATAAATTTAAATTTAATAAACAGGTGACCATAAATCACAACATTCGCTACATTTCTTCGTTTAGTAGACTGAACAAAAAACAACAGCTCAGATATTTGTTAAAGGCATTCTAACTTCATTTTTTTTAAATTTCGGTTACCTTAGTCGAGATGTTTCGATACTCCCAATCCGTCTCAGAGATAATTATCACAAAGGGAGAAACGTTTGTGTTGTTTGGTTGAATACGGTTCTACGTTTCTTCCATTATACCTACTTTGGGTTTATCCTGTTAGTAAACCAATGCATCAGACGATAGCTCAGAAAAAAATGCGTAAGAATATAAAAGCGCAAATATGGCTTACGTTGCAAACTCCAGTTAACGAAATTGCCTCTCTCATCAGCAAAAGGCTGGAACGTCATTTACCAATCAGTGCTTCCAGAAGAACTTTCCAGACAGTGGCCTAGCCAACGGAGACACTTCCAGAGGACGGAGCAGCCAACAAGAAACGAAGCCCTTTTGCCAAAGGCCCGCAAACTAAGCAAATTACAGAAATTATACGTATAGTCCAAAGAAAAGCTGCACAAATTCGCTTCTGTGTACTTAACTATTCTGAGGCACAGATGTCACAGGCGAAGCCATCGGTCGAATTTTCTGATGTAGAGCTCTTTATATCGTATCAAAAAAAAAAAGGGAGACGGAAAATTTCGCGTATTTATTTAAGGACAATCTAGACTTCTAACACATGTTGCTAGGGGTTACTTGTGCGTTGTGAACGATACTTCATTTTCTCGAAAATATTCCTTGACTATTTGTATTTCAAAACAGTTCAGTTTTAGCTCAGATGGTCGATTGTTGACGGTATTTTGTATCGACCAGCGAATCACAGACTTTCAGCAATGATTAAGGGGCTCGCCTAACTGTAGCTATTTTCTGCTTTTGAAGCCAAGGAGCGAGATTATTTAAGAGTTCTGTACTTGGGTTTGAGGGTATACACCGAATATTTTCTTAGGTTATCGCAATACTGATTGTTGAGGGAACAATTCAGATATTGTTGAAGTTGTTCTGTTGGAGGCACTGTCTGTTTTATATTAGGAACTCAGTGCTCTTTTGTAGTACACAGACAGTTCTGTTGGTATTACTGTCTATGTTAGCAATAGCTGGAACCTACAACAGATCAGATTTATGTCACCATTTTAACAGTCTAGATAAATCCTACAACCATAATTTTTTACTTCGATGCATTCTTCCTATGCGATTTGTACAATTTCGACTAATTTTTTCTTCGTTACAGTGTGTAAATATTTTTGCATATTTCTCAGGGTCACAGAGATATCTGTTACTTAATACTGAACGTTGTTGAGTTGTCTGCAAAGAGCTACGCCGCGTCAAAACTTCAACATCCAGACGTAAAGTGAGGTTGGTGGTAATGTATTTCGGGAAATATAACTGGCACAAGACTTCCCCTTGTGTATGAGTGAGTCGAGCACCACAGACAAAATATGGAATATTACGATTTTATTTTTCGACGTGTATGTAAAACATTGACTCTCCCATCGCCACTCGCCAGCATAACTGTCAAAATCAAGGTCAAAATTAATGAACCAATTAGTTTTTCGTTTTTCAACAGATCCAACTTTTTATAAGAATAAAATATTTTGACTAACTAGAGTGCATTGTAGTTGCATCAAAACTAGACCAAAGGAATGTAGAAACTTTTCAAAGCAATCAATTACATAAATAGCTCTGTAGACTAAGATTACACCCGTGTTTGTTGGTAGTGCTATTGGCGATAAAGCACTATAAACTAAATTTTGGGACACGGAGAGCGACTACTGCGCAGCTGGTATGCCACTCTACACCAAATTACCTCTACACTGAGAAACAGCTTTTGTTCAATACAAGAAAGTTTGTTTGGCGCATCCAAATTAATTGTTTGTATAGGGGAAGTTAAATATTTTACAATTAGTTCTCGCCAATAGCACTATCAACAAACGTGGGTATAATCTCTGTTCACAGAACTGTTTATCTACAAATGCGCTTTGAATCGTTTCTACACTATTTTCACATAGTTTTAATGCAACTATAATGCACTCAAGTTGGTCAAAATATTTTATTCATAAAAAAGGTAGATCTGTTGAAAAACCCACAACAAACAGCTTTGCTTTTTTTTGTTTGCGGTTGAACTTGTTTTTGTTTGGGATTGTTTTATTTCATTATTAAGCATCAATAGGAGCACTAAAACACCGTTGCTACTCTAACTCCCACTAAAATTACAAACAAACTCTCGAACGGTAATTTCGAACGAAGACAACCAAATGACATGATTGCCATATAGTCTACCTAACACATTCCAGTACTGGACTAAGCTTATTTTGTTCCATCCAAAAATTCTGTAACAATTAACATATAATACTGTTCCAGTTAAAAACATGCGTATTCACTCCGAAAACACCTTGGTATTAATAACGTGTACGGTAACTAAACCGACTAGTTGAAAGTACATGTAAAATATTCGTGTATACTAAAAACATGTAGATAGTGTTGTAACAAACAAATAAGTGCTCGGCTCAGCAGTTTATTTTTCGATGGTTTATTCGGTTCAAGTGAACGAACGCAGATGTTTGGAGCAAGAGCAGAATATCNCTCAGCAGTTTATTTTTCGATGGTTTATTCGGTTCAAGTGAACGAACGCAGATGTTTGGAGCAAGAGCAGAATATCTGAGTGAACAAAATATTGGTCAGTGTAAAGAAACGTTGTTCAAGTAAGTTGTTTGGTATCTGGAACTATGTTTCCCTCGGTGTAAGCTGCCCGGCAGGCCTAGAGTGAAGTCTGCAGTTAACTCAGGGGACTGCTCCGAGAGAAAGATTTTGTTGCAGATATCAAATCAATTATTTTGAAAAGTAGGTACTGGTTTACGATGGACAATATTTTGTTCGCTCAACTGACCTGCTGTTATTCCAATCGTTTACATTCCCTTCTTTGAAACAAAAAATATCATTTAAAAACAATTTGTTGAAACTNACCTGCTGTTATTCCAATCGTTTACATTCCCTTCTTTGAAACAAAAAATATCATTTAAAAACAATTTGTTGAAACTTACCATTATTTGGATTGTTCAAACATCATCATTACTTATTTTTTACGCACAACTGATTTACAAGTACGTTCAATTAATCGGTTTGGGTACCGTAAACATTACAAATACGGTAGAGGCAAATTAATATTTCGTTAGAAGCGAATCAAACATAAGGTTACCTACACTCTAAGCTCGAATCAGTGATATCAATCAGTGAAATAACATTCACTGAAAGTCAGTTGACAAGCTACTGCCGACTGGAAAATCAAGGGAATGGACTGGGAATAAGTGTCTTAGGGCAGTGGAATTCTCTACATTCAGTGGGAAACACAAATAAACCAGTCAAATTCAGCCATAATTTTAATTACTTATCAGTATGGCCAGTTACTTTTCGCGTAAAAATCGGAGCACACATTAGACTTCAATACTATATACACACCTCATCTGTTGTTATACCTCTATTGGCTGCTGGTGCCGTGTCCGTCTTTGACCAAGCCACTCAGGACTAATTAACTCCGACACTGAACCTTCGTGATTCGTGCGCAAACTGTTAACACGGGCCAGAACATTTTTTAGCCAATCAAAGAAACTGGACGACCCTACAGTGCTTTGGACTGTATATTGTCTCGAAATCTTTTCGCGAAATATCAGTGCCCTTACTTATCAGGCACTGATTATCAGTTGCTCAATTTTTAATATTTTCACTTATTTGGCTTAATTCTCACTGTTTCAGATGTAGAGTGTGGAACAATCTGAATTCGATTATTCCTGAATTGGTTTCGGCAACAAAATCAGATTGGTCCGGAACTGGCAGTTACAAACAAACTTTCGGAACTGGCCGTTACAAACAAACTCTCGAGCCGTATTTTTGTACGGAGGTGATAAAGTTTTCAAGTACTTAAGATGTAATAAAAATTCGTAGAATAGGGAATTTGAGCTTTCCGATTAGTAGTAATTGTTTAAGTGCTGGAGACATATATTATTAGACCTACTTTAATTGATTTTTGTTTGTAGATTATTTTTTTAGTAAGAAAGTGTTAGCAGATTTTTTTAAGGTTTTATATATCGTAGTATTAACTGCAGTAAAAAAATTAAATCGCCATAGGCTAATATTGTAAACGGAATTAGATCACTTGTGTTATAAAACATTAACTAAATGCGTTTGAGATGGTTCACATTTTCAATAATTGCTATTTGATAAGTTTATGTATACTTTGTAATTGATGTAATGTTTCTATTTTGCTACATACTTCAAACAATAAATATNGTATTTGATAAGTTTATGTATACTTTGTAATTGATGTAATGTTTCTATTTTGCTACATACTTCAAACAATAAATATACTTTCATGTCGCGTTCGTAATTATCCTCTACAGAGTGAATAGAGAACGCGTAGGGATCTTCTCAATTAAATTTTTGAAATAAAACACAAGCGAAGATTTTGTCGTCGTAAAACCGCCTGTACATACAGCAATTCTCTGTAAAATTTAACTTCATTCAAATAAAGTAATTCATACCCCGTTAAAAAAAAAAANCCTGTACATACAGCAATTCTCTGTAAAATTTAACTTCATTCAAATAAAGTAATTCATACCCCGTTAAAAAAAAAAAAGACTTTTCAGCCACTGGTCATATGGAAATCCTCGTCGAATCTATTTCTATTATACAGTCGTCACTCGCACACAGTCTCCATACATTGTTGCAAAGGAAAATTAACGTTAGAACTTGTGGAAATACCAACAAAATATTTTGAAGTCTAACAGTAGGGGTCTACGTATGTATTTCTAAGCAATGTTACACAACACGCACTTTTACAGCTTGCGCAATAGAAAATACAGTTATGAGAGACCTTGTCAAATGGGGCACTGCTAGCGCAGGCACGCAAACCAAGTCTGCCTTCGCCGTGGTGGCAACTGACGAATATTAATTCAAGATTTGTGTTTTTCAATTCTGAAACATTGACTACTCTTCCAATGTGTTTTTATCCGACTTTATTTGCATGGTGAATGTCTTTATTTTAATAATAGCAATATATTCATTGCATCATGAGAATATTCTGCATTTACAAAAATAAAAAATATGAACTATATTAATTCATAATTTGTGTAGGCAATACCATATAACATTTATAATCATAATTTAATTTTTTTTAGTGGGGATTTTTCTGGTTATGATAATGTTAACTGTTTAGCGTGAATTGGGACATGCCAAGAAAGCCATTAAAATTTGCAAGCTCATTATTGTGCTTACTAATAATATTTAAATGATTTTGTTGCTATACATAATAGTGAAACAGATAAATAAATCTACTAAAGAAAATATGAGTTAATATTATTAAAATGTAGTCTAGCTTCATCTTTATTAGTAATAGATAAATGTGATTGGGAAAGCCCTTGACTTATACGTAGTATTTATTGGTTTTTCAAGTTCAGAAAGTGTTGTACATAAATATGTAACTTGCATGGTCAGTGTTAAGTTCCCTGACAAATATCGTTTGTAATATCATAATAAAATTTTTAATGATAAAACATTTAGTTTGATATAGTAAACACATATTTCCACTAATTACAAACTTTGTAATTATTAAAATAAAGTATTTTTTTGCGTACATGGCAATTGTTTAGTTTCAATTTAAATTTTTGAAAAAACCGTTGTAAATATGTTGTGCAGTTTTTGTATATGTTCTTCAGTTCTGAAACATTGGGTATCGCATTATTCAAATGCGTTTTTCTCACACATTCTATGTATGATGGATTTATTTTTTATTATAATAAACATAATTTCATCATGTGAATATTCGGGTATTACAAAAATACATAAATAAACAAATTAAATGATTTATTTTCATTTTAGGGTTTTGATGTTACAATGACGTATACTATTTATAATCATATTGCATTTATTTGTGGTGGGGTTCTTTATAGTTATGATAATCGCATCTCTAGGGCCGAAAAAAATATTATTGCCACAACTATATATGAATTGGTGTTAGCTCATTTGTGACAGTGTGCGGTAATTCCTTTGTGATTATTATAACATATAAAACAAAACCGGTGGAAGGGCCAGAAAGTACTTTTTTCGGAGTCGAGATATAACGTATAGTGTAACTAAGCATGTTTTCCAATTAGTGGTTCAAAACAGATAGCTGTAATTCGGGAATATGTGGTAAATCATGCTGTTTGTGTTGCGNACGCTGTTTGTGTTGCGAGAGTCGTTTGGGCATATCGCTAGTGCATAATTTACCATTTTCATGTGCAAAAAACAAAAGAGCCCTTTTACATATAAAAACTAAACCACGCATACAAATACGTTCGCTTAATCTTGGGCCGAACGTTATTTCAAATGTCGTGTTGTAAAAAAGAGCAATGACATCTCGAAAGGACCACTGGCCGCGGGTGCACTTTAAATGTCCACCCCCTACTGTGCACTACCCTTACTCCGGGGGATAGGAGNGGACCCGCACCAGGCCGGCGAGCAGAGCCCACTGCACCACCAAGCTCCACCACATGGTTCGGGGACCCGCATCTGCAACACCAGGTGCGCCCGCCGCCATCACTCGCACTGCCCGCCTCGCTCCTCCAGCAAACAACAGCACAAATGTAGGGCACCGCACAGTTCCACTGGTCGAACATTACCTCGCACATATTGGATTCTTGGTTTTTATAGCTTGTGATTTGACAAAAGAAAAATCCGAATCTATAGTCCCCTTTCATGGTTACTTTTAACTTTTATAAAGCCTTGCTTACGTTATGCTTCCACGATATTCCTCCACCTCGTGCAAACAAAGGTTAACCGAATCCAGTTACATCAAAGTGACAACGCAGCGCATTCATGCNGATATTCCTCCACCTCGTGCAAACAAAGGTTAACCGAATCCAGTTACATCAAAGTGACAACGCAGCGCATTCATGCTGCACAATCTGTCTCATGATATTTTCGTAATGTTGATAAAGGATGATCCGTAACGGTTGTGTGGAGAAAAGTTACTGGTTTTATTCATATTAATCATAAATTAAATATTGTAATTTATAAGACGAAATATGAGTACAAGTTCAATTGAACCAAATATTTGGTACGTTTACGTTAACATAAATATACAACGCTTTTGATACACGGAATGTTAAGGAAATAACCAAACACGTCGTACCTACGTNTATTTTGCATTACAACTATTTCCTACTAGGCATTGCCAACACACCTCTTTTGTTACTGGTTTTATTCATATTAATCGTAAATTAAATATTGTAATTTATAGACAAAATATGAGTAAAAGTTCAATTTAACCAAATATTTGGTATGCTTACGTTAACATAAATATACAACGCTTTTGATACACGGAATGTTAAGGAAATAACCAAACACGTCGTACCTACGTGGGGTGACTTTGCAAAGGTTCTATTCAAAAAGTGTGTATAAACAACGAATAAAGTATACACAGTACAGACAAGCCGAGGGAACTACGAACTCATAATTACGTCATAATTATAATCGTGCCAAAGTTTGGCAAAATCGGTATCGTAGCATAAATACAAGTTCATAGGCCAGCCGTTGTGCCTGTACTGCTTTTTATTGTCTGTAGCTGGTTGGGTATATGGGATATTTTCGGAGTTTTCTTTTCTAGAAATATAAATAAACTAAAAAAAAACCAAGAATCCAATATGTTTGGAGCAGAAGGGGGGAGGGGGAGGAGTGAAGAGATTTGGGCAGCTCTTAACATCGAGGTCTTGAGAGCCGATGAGGATGAAGCGAGGTGAGTGTGCCGGAATGCAAGGGCGGGGGAAACGGGAGATTCCCGAGTAAGCCTGCCGGCCAGCGGCATCGTCCAGCACGATTTCCACATGCGAAAATCTGGGTTACCCCCACCGGGATTTGAACCCGGTTCGCCTAGGTGGCTAGGCGAGCAGTCTGACCACTGCACCACCGCCGCCCTTAATACGACGGGGGAAGTTTCCCCTTAAGAAAACTTAGGTGGCACAGACACTCGTACTGTGGACTCGAGCCGCACGCACCAACAAAATGGCTGGAAACTTACTCGCCATCACGCAACCCAGCCAATAGGGAAACTTTCGCAGCAAGTAATAGCAAGTCAGACACAAGGCTCGTTCCAGGTACTCGCATAGACAATCAAGGAATGAGTACGCTCACATCAAAATAACCGCAATGCCGTTTAACTTCAGTATAATTATATATTATGTGTCTCCCTTTAACCAGTAATTGTTTTTAATATTGATAGACATTGCACAGCTTTGTATGCAACAGGATATCCAGATTACGACGAACATTACACATGCACAAAAAAAAAAAAACCAAAATTATATGTTGTCAAAATATAATGGTAAACTCGTGACGAATTTCGCAGAAGGAATTTGGTCAGTCATTGTAAACACGCGACATAAAATTCAACACAATCATAAAGATAACGAACGAAAAGCAAGGAAAAATTATACTCTCTATTTGAAGAGGGAATCGTATACAAATTCTCGAAATGTAGCAACTTTTAAGTCATGGTAAACCTACTTTGTTAGTATGTATCTCCTTCGATGTGTCTCATTTATTTAATACGCAACATATTAATGATATAAATTTAACTTGGTGATGCGGTAGGCAATATTACGCGCAAAATGTTTATATGTACGATATCTGACCAGAAGTATATGTTATATGCGAGAAAAAGGCTAAAAATTTAAGAATACAAATTTTATTAATTAAAAATATAAGAGTCCATGATAAATTAAAACAACAGGAATTTTGGTACATAAAATCGTTCCCTTTCATAAATGAAACTAGGGTTGCAAGATTGTTATTGCAAATCAGTGTAACCGTAATCTGTTCTCTGTTTATAATACTTAAATTCAATAGTTATAAATTAACAAATAATATTGACTCTAGTGAAACAAACTAAGACTAAGTGATCTCAAGAAACCGGTTCACTAATTTTCAACGTGTCTATCGGTATGCCTGGGTGTATAGGAAACTCAAGCCAAATTTCCAGCGGTCCACGATATTTTTTGAACGTGNTGTGTCTATCGGTATGCCTGGGTGTATAGGAAACTCAAGCCAAATTTCCAGCGGTCCACGATATTTTTTGAACGTGTTTTTCAATCTAACGAAGATTATGATAATCTACTTTAGCCCGTTTAGTCATCAAGTCCACGATCCCGGAAACGTTGCACATTAATGATATTTATGACGAGTGCTGTACACAGTACCCAGTCTTCCTTGTGGATAGTCTGATTCCTTGGTAATTTGTACTTCTCTTTGACATGAATGGTTAATACCAATACCATCAAGCACGTTGTTCACTGGCTGCAAGAAAAATTCTGAACATAAGTACAGCACATTCCAAAAAATTACAATATTGCAACACTTGAACTCTGAAATTAATGAGCGACTGAATAAGTTAAGAAAATTGAATTTTTTTTTTTTTACTTTAAATAATTCCTTATTAATCTGAAGCTGCAGTTCGTTGTTAAGGCTTTTCCTCAGTTGGTACCAATAATATTACGATCGAATTTTTTTTCATATAANTGAAGCTGCAGTTCGTTGTTAAGGCTTTTCCTCAGTTGGTACCAATAATATTACGATCGAATTTTTTTTCATATAAAACACAATTTGCATTCCACAGGGGCCTGAAAATCTTGCGGATTCATATTTGAACAAACTAGAATTCTAAAAACTCGTAACTCTGTGTTATGTTTTCAATAGTTCCAATGCGTTATTTGCAGAAACCTGGAAAATTAGCTGATTCATTTAGGGACAAGCTGGAATTTAATACTTCATACGTTAGCATTGCGTATGCTATTGGTCTACCCGTGATTTAAAAAAAACTACTAACTGAGTTGAATGCATTGATATTTTTTTTTTTGTTCTTCTGAGATATTCTATTTTACTGTTCTAGAGATACACTGTCCTCTAGGTGTTAAAGCTGCAATTGGAATGTAGATATTTCCAAAATCGATCACTAGTATACTTTCTTTAACCCATGCAGACCCAATGTATACAATTGTGTTCATTACGCACGTGTAGGTGATTGTTGGTGTGTACTGTACACTACCAAACTCAATGAGCAATGATCTAACGCGTGGGTAAATGATTCGCAGACAGTCTTAACGGTATAGATAGGGCCAGTGACTTTTCGCGTAAAAATCGGAGCACGCAGTAGACTTCAATACTATATACACACCTCAGCTGTTGTTATACCTCCATTGACTGCTGGTGCCGTGTCCCGTCTTTGACCAAGCCACTCGGGACTGAGTAACTCCGACACCGAACCTTCGTGATTCGTGCGCAAACGGTTAACACGGGCCAGAACACTTTTTTAGCCAATCAAAGAAGCTGGACGACCATACAGTGCTTTGGACTGTATCTTGTCTCGAAATATTTTCGCGAAATATCACTGGCCCTAGGCATAGATCATAATTGGTTCAAATAACTGTAGCCAAACATATAACACGCAGCTCATTGGCTGTGAAAACGAAACCAGTGTTGTGTTGACTTAACCACAGCACGCGTCACAAAATATTTTGTTTGCAACACCTGTAGTTGTAAATTAAGATGGGTCTGAAAGGGCTAAGAATGTTTCGGGTATTTGATGCTTGAAATGTATGTTCCAATGGAAACGACTAGGAGATGTAGCATGTTCACTCTGACAGGAACACCCGAACCGTGGTTGGATGATCTTAAACGCCAAGTTGCCCATGCGGCCAATATTGGAGTTACCTGAGTATGATTGGCCCGGTCAAGAGCGGAAATGTCTTCTGGCAAAGATACACATCCAGTAATCGAAAGAAAGCGTCGGAAGTATTCGTGAGTCAATTGAGTCTACCCTGTGTGGAGATATTTTCGCGAAAATCGTGTGTATTTAAAGGCACTGCCTACCGCCTGGCAGCTACGAAATTTAAATAGGAAATCCCACGTTGAGGAAATTTAGCCTCAGCGCGTTAATTTTAAAGGTAGTGTTTTTCAAACAAAATGCATTATTAACAATTTTTTAGGAGAAGTTTTCTATAGCGGAGATGTTTCCATACGCGTATAGTATGTATGCGAGGAATTTTAAATATTTTATGTTTTACAAAAAGTACATACTGCCTTTCTATATTAAAAATTTACGCTTTTAGAGATTTCTCCTGAAAAGTCGTCAAGGATACATTTTGTTTGAAACGTATCTCTTTAAATTTAACGCACTGAGGTTGTAATTTTCTTAACGTGGGATTTACTATTAAAATTTCGCAGCTGCCAGCTGCCAGGTGGTAATCAGTGCCCATAAACNATCGTAAACTCGTGACGAATTTCGCAGAAGGAATTTGGTCAGTCATTGTAAACACGCGACATAAAATTCAACACAACCATAAAGATAACGAACGAAAAGCAAGGAAAAATTATACTCTCTATTTGAAGAGGGAATCATATAACAATTCTCGAAATGTAGCAACTTTTAAGTAATGGTAAACCTACTTTGTTAGTATGTATCTCCTTCGATGTGTCTCATTTATTTAATACGCAACATATTAATGATATAAATTTAACTTGGTGATGCGTTAGGCAATATTACGCGCAAAATGTTTATATGTACGATATCTGACCAGAAGTATATGTTATATGCGAGAAAAAGGCTAAAAATTTAAGAATACAAATTTTATTAATTAAAAATATAAGAGTCCATGATAAATTAAAACAACAGGAATTTTGGTACATAAAATCGTTTCCTTTCATAAATGAAACTAGGGTTGCAAGATTGTTATTGCAAATCAGTGTAACCGTAATCTGTCCTCTGTTTATAATACTTAAATTCAATAGTTATAAATTAACAAATAATATTGACCCTAGTGAAACAAACTAAGGCTAAGCGATCTCAAGAAACCGGTTCACTAATTTTCAATGTGTCTATCGGTATGCCTGGGTGTATAGGAAACTCAAGCCAAATTTCCAGCGGTCCACGATATTTTTTGAACGTGTTTTTCAATCTAACGAAGATTATGATAATCTACTTTAGCCCGTTTAGTCATCAAGTCCACGATCCCGGAAACGTTGCACATTAATGATATTTATGAAGAGTGCTGTACACAGTACCCAGTCTTCCTTGTGGATAGTCTGATTCCTTGGTAATTTGTACTTCTCTTTGACATGAATGGTTAATACCAATACCATCAAGCACGTTGTTCACTGGCTGCAAGAAAAATTCTGAACACAAGTACAGCACATTCCAAAAAATTACAACATTGCAACACTTGAACTCTGAAATTAATGAGCGACTAAATGGGTTAAGAAAATTGCATTTTTTTTTTTTTTTACTTTCAATAATTCCTTATTAATCTGAAGCTGCAGTTCGTTGTTAAGGCTTTTCCTCAGTTGGTACCAATAATATTACGATCGAATTTTTTTTCATATAACACAGAATTTGCTTTCCACAGGGGCCTGAAAATCTCGCGGATTCATATTCGAACAAACTAGAATTCTAAAAACTCGTAACTCTGTGTTACGTTTTCAATAGTTCCATGCGTTATTTGCAGAAACCTGGAAAATTAGCTGATTCATTTAGGGACAAGCTGGAATTTAATACTTCATACGTTAGCATTGCTTATGATATTGGTCTACCCGTGATTTAAAAAAAACTACTAACTGAGTTGAATGCATTGCTTTATTTTTTTTGGTTCTTCTGAGATATTCTATTTTACTGTTCTAGAGATACACTGTCCTCTAGGTGTTAAAGCTGCAATTGGAATGTAGATATTTCCAAAATCGATCACTAGTATACTTTCTTTAACCCATGCAGACCCAATGTATACAATTGTGTTCATTACGCACGTGTAGGTGATTGTTGGTGTGTACTGTACACTACCAAACTCAATGAGCAATGATCTAACGCGTGGGTAAATGATTCGCAGACAGTCTTAACGGTATAGATAGGGCCAGTGACTTTTCGCGTAAAAATCGGAGCACACAGTAGACTTCAATACTATATACACACCTCAGCTGTTGTTATACCTCCATTGACTGCTGGTGCCGTGTCCCGTCTTTGACCAAGCCACTCAGGACTAAGTAACTCCGACACTGAACCTTCGTGATTCGTGCGCAAACTGTTAACACGGACCAGAACACTTTTTTAGCCAATCAAAGAAGCTGGACGACCATACAGTGCTTTGGACTGTATCTTGTCTCGAAATCTTTTCGCCAAATATCACTGCCCCTAGGTATAGATCATAATTGGTTTAGATAACTGTAGCCAAACATATAACATGCAGCTCATTGGCTGTGAAAACGAAACCAGTGTTGTGTTGACTTAACCACAGCACGCGTCACAAAATATTTTGTTTGCAACACCTGTAGTTGTAAATTAAGATGGGTCTGAAAGGGCTAAGAATGTTTCGGGTATTTGATGCTTGAAATGTATGTTCCAATGGAAACGACTAGGAGATGTAGCATGTTCACTCTGACAGGAACACCCGAACCGTGGTTGGATGATCTTAAACGCCAAGTTGCCCATGCGGCCAATATTGGAGTTACCTGAGTATGATTGGCCCGGTCAAGAGCGGAAATGTCTTCTGGCAAAGATACACATCCAGTAATCGAAAGAAAGCGTCGGAAGTATTCGTGAGTCAATTGAGTCTACCCTGTGTGGAGATATTTTCGCGAAAATCGTGTGTATTTAAAGGCACTGCCTACCGCCTGGCAGCTACGAAATTTAAATAGGAAATCCCACGTTGAGGAAATTTAGCCTCAGCGCGTTAATTTTAAAGGTAGTGTTTTTCAAACAAAATGCATTATTAACAATTTTTTAGGAGAAGTTTTCTATAGCGGAGATGTTTCCATAACGCGTATAGTATGTATGCAAGGAATTTTAAATATTTTATGTTTTACAAAAAGTACATACTGCCTTTCTATATTAAAAATTTACGCTTGTAGAGATTTCTCCTGAAAAGTCGTCAAGGATACATTTTGTTTGAAACGTCTCTCTTTAAATTTAACGCACTGAGGTTGAAATTTTCTTAACGTGGGATTTACTATTAAAATTTCGCAGCTGCCAGCTGCCAGGTGGTAATCAGTGCCCATAAACNAAATTTTCTTAACGTGGGATTTACTATTAAAATTTCGCAGCTGCCAGCTGCCAGGTGGTAATCAGTGCCCATAAACACCAAACTTAAAACACCTGCAGTTTAAAGCGAGGTGGCGCAGTGGTAATGGAGTGGAGTCGCATTCGGAAGGAGCTGGGTTCGATTCCCAGTCCGGCCGTGCTGATTGCGGTCTTCCACGGCTTCCCGAGATCACTCCTAGTGAGTGCTTGGATAGTTCCTTACTACAGGCTATGGTGGGTTGCCGAGATCACTCCTAGTGAGTGCTTGTATAGTTCCTTACTCCATGCAATGGTGGGTTCCTTCCCCGCTCATGCTTCTCCGAGCAACTTGTTCCGTACCTAGTGACCTCGCTGTTGATGACACGCTAAGCTCTACATATACACCTACCTACCTGCCCACTTCCCACATTTCTGAAATCCTGCTGAAGTCCTACTTTCAGGCTATTCCCGCGTCTCATGTAAACGAAGCTCTAACTAAATCTAGAAAATTACACCGAAAGGACAAACGCACCATATTTGTGCACACTCAGTTTAATGACTGCTTGTATCTGAACTATATTTCTTGTTAGTAGGGGCAGTGATATTTCGCGAAAAGATTTCGAGACAAGATACAGTCCGAAGCACTGTAGAGTCGTCCAGCTTCTTTAATTGGCTAAAAAATGTTCTGGCCCGTGTTAACCGTTTGCGCATGAATCACGTAGATTCATTGTCAGAGTTACTTAGTCCTGAGTGGCTTGGTCAAAGACGGACACGGCACCAGCAGCCAATGGAGGTATAACAACAGCTGGGGTGTGTATATAGTATTGAAGTCTACTGTGTGCTCCGATTTTTACGCGAAAAGTCACGGGCCCTACTTATTAGGCATTAGCAACAAACATATGTTCTCTTTTTATCCGTTAAAATTTAAAACTTTCATATAAAATATTAATAAATGTTTAAACTAACAAAATATAGACTACTTTTATGTTAAGAGAAATATAAAACGCTTGTGATGCTTGACGTATTCAGTAAACAGCCGAATACGTCTTACAGGAGATGATTTTTCTAAGGTTTCATTAAAAAAAAGTGTAAAGATACTGCGAATGGACAATGCATTCTTCGGCATGCTCTGTGGTATTTTTGACTAATTGAAAAAAAACTCGCAGGCTCGGAATGAAGAAATCGCGCGCAGTTATGTCAAGTGTAAAATTGACTCGAGTTTGCATCAAACAGAAAACAAGCAAATTACATCAGCGAGATATACAGACGTCTGCGGAGTCCAGCGTCCGAGACCTTCAATTTGCACCACGCGCTAGCGATTAGCGCGAGTAGTAACGAAGTAATTAAAACGAACACATTTGTGCGCAGTTAGCTTTCTGAGTGCGCACCTGTGCTTATCGTAATGTTGGCCAAGATGCGATCTAGTGAGCAGAGACCAGCTGCAAGCAATAATTAGCCTACTTTCCCCCGGAACAAACACATTCCTAGCACGGCGTTATTACTCTTTAATTACCCTCTTAAATACAAAATTTCATTAGAGGCACAGCGGCGTACTTTTTCTAGTTGAAATTATTATCTCCGCAAAATTTCGTTTATTAATACAGAATAGCCAAAAATCTTTAAATAAAATTTGTAGCTGACACTGGTTTGGTATAAACATGATTTTATTTTGATTTGGAAGTTCTTGAAAATATTTTTGGATAATTCGGTAAATTAATTGTATTATGATATAGTTCCACACCAAATTTCTCATTTAATATAAATGTGATGATTTTGCGAAAATACCAAATCAAGTGTTACGGTTTGACTTTTTATGTTTACTAGTGCAGGTGAGAACCTTTGTTACTTGAACTGTGAAGTCCTGTGATTCTTCTGAAAGGAATGATTTTGTATCAACAAACCCATCAGCGAATCGTAGATGCCAGAGGAAGTTAACATTGTTATGACAAATAGCAACTCAAGTTATTTCTTGAGAGTAAATCACGCCCTTATAAATATTTTAGATTGTTTGAGTGCCAGGTGTCGCCTACATCGATCCAGTGAAAGTGCAGTTGATGGGAACTTGGATACACGGATACACGAAGTACATATTGAACGTTATCCGTTCTATTCATATCTCGCGATGTAATTTTCCTAAAAATTTGTACTCACTTCATCGGCATGTGTGTTTTTATTCTATTTATCTTACTAACAACAAAATTACTTCAGCAAAATCAATTTTAAATCAGCACAACCGCGCGTATTCTTTTATAAGGCCATATTACACACGCTCAACGTCGGGAAACAGTTGCACTTTGATCAGATTTGGCCAGGTAGACATACAAGCTTGCCACAAATTTTTATTTTAGTCCTGAAAATTACTTCTCGTCTTTAAACTTTCAATTAGATAATACGTATTAATTCCTTCAAAGCTAAATTTGGTAGAAATATAATAAACCCACAGTAAAATTTTCAATTTTATTTTGTACTTGACATTAAAA
Source organism: Clitarchus hookeri (assembly GCA_002778355.1). Classification (NCBI taxonomy): domain Eukaryota; kingdom Metazoa; phylum Arthropoda; class Insecta; order Phasmatodea; family Phasmatidae; genus Clitarchus; species Clitarchus hookeri. Next base: position 114,999 of record NQII01002712.1, on the reverse strand, counting down.
AAAGCACGTGATAAACGAATAAAAATTTTAAATTCTACAAAATAAAAAATACAAAGTAATCGGGACCGATCATTTAGAAAATACAAATATTTTCGGCACAACGCGTAGAGAAGATTGAAATGAAACCGATGAAATAAACGGCTGAGCAATGGTGAAAATTTTGTTAAAATATTAGCAGCACACGAAACGAATAACTGGCAGAAAAATTACAGATAAAGACAGCAGAAAGCTCTGTGACGCACGTAAAGGAACAAAGGGAGAAAAGTGACAGCAGAAAAAGTTCAAGCGTCTAGGCGAGACTTATAGAGAGAAAAATGTACATGAAAGAAGAACAATAAAATATAAAGATACAAAAATAACCTTTACTGACGTACATACGAAATGGAATGGGTAATGTTTAGTAACCCCTGTCATTTTGAGTAATACTTTACCTGTCAGTTTCACGTATGTCGTAGGAACTTTAGACATCCGACACACACTGCAGAACTATGAACTAGCAGTAAACATGCAGTATTAGAATGGCTTCGCTCTGTGTGGCAGAGTGGAACAGGAGAACATGGCAGTGTGTTGTAACAGCCAATGAAAACTTACGTACGCTGGAGTATGTAGAGGACTATAAAGTATGCCATGATATCGAGACGTAATGCAAAATGATACAGTTTTTAAGTGATTGAGATGAAGTATCAGTGGAGTACTAGAACAAACACAAAGAATGCTGTGTAGTCAAAATAGTGAAAATATTGTAATGGATTTGCATTACGAAATGTACTGAAGTGATGAGGATAAGAACATTAAAACTCACGATATGTAGATGGCAGAAAAGCCTAATAGCGGATAGCAAACCTATTCACAATTAGAGTGGAAAAAAACGAATAGTTTCAGAAATATTCCAGCACAACGACAAAAGAAACGGAAAACATAGGTACATTAAAATTGGAGATGACATTCCATAATTACAGGGGATGTAATATGAAGTAATTTAAGGCACAGAAAATTAAGAATGTGTTTGTACGGATTAATAAGTATTGTGGAGTTACAATATCACTTTCTAGAAACGGCATCGAAGGACCCACAAGTTAACATTAAGTTAACTGAAAGTTATGCTTTACTTCGGTATACTTTGCTGAAGTACTAATATTCGATCGCAGTTCTTTAGACACACACTACGTACTCACATAGTAGTTAAGGATACAGACGCGGAACAACCCCCCTTCACCGCGAAGCCTAGCCGCACACGCCAGCAAAATAGCGCCACCGGTCAGCAACATGTCAGAACGCCGTTCGCCAATCAGCGCCTGGTANCTTTGCTGAAGTACTAATATTCGATCGCAGTTCTTTAGACACACACTACGTACTCACATAGTAGTTAAGGATACAGACGCGGAACAACCCCCCTTCACCGCGAAGCCTAGCCGCACACGCCAGCAAAATAGCGCCACCGGTCAGCAACATGTCAGAACGCCGTTCGCCAATCAGCGCCTGGTAACACACTCGTCAGCCGGAAGCCTGGTCAATAGAGAAAACTTCGGAGTACGTAGTTGCCGAGCAGACACGAGGCCCGTTCCCAGAGCTTCGCGCAGCCAATCAGAGACTGGCTACGCCCGCATCAAAGGAACCGCCACTCCACTTCGTCTCTGCGAACTTAACCCGTTCAGTCAGCGTGTCGACGTTTGTGGACACGTTGCATGCGAGTGATATTTATGACCGGTGCTGTACAGAGCAAGGCATCAGTGCCCAGTCTTCCTTGTAGCTGATTTGATTTGTGGAATTTTCTACACCCCTTTGGCATGATTGGTTAATCCTAATATCATCGAGAACGCAGCACATTGTTCACTGGTTGTAAGGAAAATGCTGAACACAAGTACAGCGCACACCAAAAATATTAAGGTGATTTCAGCACTTGAACTCAGACGTTAATGTGCGAACGAGTTAATTTACTCTGTGGTAACGCTGAGCGTGTCGGACGAGCAGAGGTTAAATGGTTTAGAAATAAAGTCATCGCGAAAGCTATTTAACCCCTTAACGCACACATTAACTTTTTTCGTTTCAGGTTTAGGGGAGTAGACATTTAAGGTGTGAATAGTACTATACTAACTTACGAATTTATTATAAGTAGGGCCAGTGACTTTTCGCGTAAAAATCGGAGCACACAATAGATATAAATACTATCTACACACCTCAGCTGTTGTTGTACCTCCATTGGCTGCTGGCGCCGTGTCCGTCTTTGACCAAGCCTCTCAGGACTAAGTAACTCCGACACTGAACCTTCATGATTCGTGCTTAAACGGTTACCACAGGCCAGAACATTTTTTAGCCAATCAAAGAAGCTGGAACACCCTACAGTGCTTTGGACTGTATCTTGTCTCAAAATATTTTCGCGAAATATCACTGCCCCTAATTATAACATCTGACACTTTGGAACCTAACTGAAGTCTTTTGGTAGACCAAAGGCACAGGAGGAAGCAACCAATTATAAAATAGTTTGCGTGTCAGCAGCAACCAATTTCATTGCCTGTTGGTGNCAAAGGCACAGGAGGAAGCAACCAATTATAAAATAGTTTGCGTGTCAGCAGCAACCAATTTCATTGCCTGTTGGTGCTAGCTTCAGGTCTTGTACAGTAACGACCATGGGTTCGCCTGTTATGCAACAAGTCAGACGTGAACGAGTGAATTCGGGGTAATAAATATATATAATGAANCAAAGGCACAGGAGGAAGCAACCAATTATAAAATAGTTTGCGTGTCAGCAGCAACCAATTTCATTGCCTGTTGGTGATAGCTTCAGGTCTTGTACAGCAAAGACCATGGGTTCGCCTGTTATGCAACAAGTCAGACGTGAACGAGTGAATTCGGGGTAATAAATATATATAATGAATAAATTACCATGGACCTACAATGTCACGCTGACATCACATTAACTCTGCCATTAATCAGCTTAACTATAAAATAACAGAGCATCGTTCAGCGAAACCTTCAAGTTAACAGATACATTTTAATAGTACGGGGAAAAGTTGGCTGATAAGAAATGTTTTATAGAAATGACCGGGTCTCTACACACACAGTGACGCTGACGAGTGGGTAAGTCAAGAAATGTGGACTCTAGTTTTACGCACCCCTGAGGGGAGTAGGGTCACATCTCCCCGGCACATTTGAGCTACTGGAACACGGGCTCGACTTAAGGTGCCCCCTCCCCCTCCCCAAGCTGCTGAGAGGACAGATTGCAGGACACGTAGCCGCGGTAAATTCCCGCTGATTGCGATCCCGTCAGCTGCACATGGACACCGGCGATCCACCGACCTCCGCTACACCTAGTCCTCAAGGTCGTTCGTGCTCTTCCTCGTCTGGACCACCGCCCGAGGAGGTTGACACATAGAGTGCCGCCGACGGTAATATTACGTCGCCTGAATTCAACCGAGTCGTATGGAAGCTGACGTAACATAACGGCATCCGCGTTCTTTGAAGACGCCGCCGACGTAATATTNATTCAACCGAGTCGTATGGAAGCTGACGTAACATAACGGCATCCGCGTTCTTTGAAGACGCCGCCGACGTAATATTGCGTCACCTGAATTCAACCGAGTTATATGGATGCTGACGTAACAATACGGCATCCGCGTTCTATGAAGACGCCACCGACGTAATATTACGTCGCCTGAATTAAACCGAGTCGTATGGATGCTGACGTAACATTACGGCATCCGCGTTCTCTGAAGACGCCGCCGACGTAACATTACGTCGCCTGAATTCAACCGAGTCGTATGGATGCTGCCGTAACATTACGGCATCCGCGTTCTTCGAAGACGCGGGCGAAGTAATATTACTTCGTCAGCAGTGTTCACAGGGTCCTCTGCAAAGTAATATTACGCCGGCAACTCCGGCCAGTAATGAACGTTGTACAGTATAGCAAGTGTGACCAGCGTTGTGTGAACCAAATGGACGGCAGTGAATGAGAATACAGCTACCAACAGAACTGATGGTCACACAGATGGGAATACAGGTGACATATATAGCTAGGGCCAGTGACTTTTCGCGTAAAAATCGGAGCACACAGTAGACTTCAATACTATATACACACCTCAGCTGTTGTTATACCTCCATTGGCTGCTGGTGCCGTGTCCGTCTTTGACCAAGCCACTCAGGACTGAGTAACTCCGACACTGAACCTTCGTGATTCGTGCGAAAACGTTAAACACGGGCCAGAACATTTTTTAGCCAATCAAAGAAGCTGGACGACCCTACAGTGCTTTGGACTGTATATTGTCTCGAAATATTTCCGCGAAATATCACTGCCCCTACCTATACACGTGCGTGAAGTGTACAATTGCGTACACCGGGTCTGATTGGGTAAAGAGTACGGAGCATCTGCTCTCGCGGTAGATGTGCTTGGGAGGCGAGGAGGCGGTTTTTCTGTGAGGAAGGGTAGTTGGGGGGGGATGCTCGGATAAAGAGAGAGGTCGTTCGTGGAAACCCCAGCCGGAAGACAGGAACTGCGAACTTCACCTCCGCCGATATGACTTNCCCGCGAGCCGTCGGACAGCCGGACCTCCCTTAATTAGCTCGCCTCAATTATTCATCGGCGTTTAGACGTGTGCACACTTCAGTTCAGAGCTCGCGGCCCGCCGCTTCTCCACGGCAGATTTCATTTAATTAATGATTTTGTTATCAGGGAATTTTACTTTTAGCCCTATAATTCAGTCCTTGATTAAAGATGGAATTGTATTGAGGAGTACCATCGTTACAACAATTGCTGCGTTATTTATGCAGTTTGGTCAATAAACTATTTTCAAAGAAAATATTTATACTGGGTATAAAAAATAGCCATTTAATAGTTTTGAACACTTATTTGTTCCACGTATTTTTTTAACATTATCCAAATAATAATCCATTTCGATTTTATAATATATTAATCTTGACTGATTTAGTCTGTTTAGAGGTTCCATAAATTTTTACCATTTCAAGAGATGTTTCTTTTACTCAGGTTGGGAATAAAACTAGATTACTTAGGGGAGGTTTAATTTCTTCGGACATACAGTACTGCTAGGGCCAGCGATTTTTCGTGAATAAATCTGAACACGTGGTAAATTTGAATACTCTAAGCACAAACAGAAAATTTTATTTGCCATTGGTCATCAACTGTATGAGAAGCCGTTTATGTGTTTAATCGTGCCAATTAGAATTCAATAACATTGATATTGAACCTTAGTGATTCGCGTAGTAAGAGTAATATATTAATGCAGCCAATCGAGAAAGGTAAACCACCATACAGTGTTTTTAAATCTAACTTGTCTCGAAATATTTTCGCGAATTTTCACTGCCTCTAGCTATTGCAAGGCTATATCGCTTAGGAAAATACAGGGGACGGCATCAAGAAATTCATGAAAACAAGTCAAGGATAGCTGTTAATAAAAAAAANATATCGCTTAGGAAAATACAGGGGACGGCATCAAGAAATTCATGAAAACAAGTCAAGGATAGCTGTTAATAAAAAAAATCCCACAAGGAATTCAGTCAAGAGTTCTAACAAACCAAACGAAACAACACGGCGATAAAAATAACAAACGAGCAACAAAGACAAAACACAGTATATACAAACACATGTACAGAACTTCAGACGACCCGTCGAATACAACACAGACAAAGTAATATACTGTCGCGGTCTGGAAACGGGGTAGTTTGTTTCACCGTGNATCGCTTAGGAAAATACAGGGGACGGCATCAAGAAATTCATGAAAACAAGTCAAGGATAGCTGTTAATAAAAAAAAATCCCACAAGGAATTCAGTCAAGAGTTCTAACAAACTAAACGAAACAACACGGCGATAAAAATAACAAACGAGCAACAACGACAAAACACAGTATATACAAACACATGTACAAAACTTTAGAGGACCCGTCGAATACAACACAGACAAAGTAATATACTGTCGCGGTCTGGAAACGGGGTAGTTTGTTTCACCGTGAATTTTCGTATTTTTTTAATTTATCGCTCGGCGACGAGTAGGAACAAGTATATTTCGCGAAAACATTTATGGCCATGCTAGACTTCAATATCCTACGTCCACAACCACAACTTGCTTTGGTTATAGGCCACGTGTCTACGCGAGAAGACGTGTTCTTATTTGACTGTGCCAATCGCAATAAAGTACCCCCGATACTGAACGTTCATGATTCGCGGACAAACACTTGAGGCACGGGACATTTAAAATCATCCAATCACGAAAGTGCATATGAACCAATTTGTTTTGGATTACAACTGGTCTTGAAATCTTTTCGCCAAAAACACCTGTCTCTAGTGATGAGGCAGGAGATGCAAGGCTAGTTATCGGCAGAGACCTGAAAAATTCGCGGATTCAATTTGGGTGAAGCTAGAATTCAAAACCTTTTACGTTTGTATTGCTTATGATATTGATCCACCCTCTATTTTACGCCCTATGGACAACTCTGAGCAAATAATAAACACACAATAAAATGCTGACCCAATTATAGTCTTCCGTTGAAACAACTATCAACCTATAAGTAGCGGCAGTGATATTTCGCGAAAATATTTCAAGACAAGATACAGTCCAAAGCTCTGTAGGGTCGTCGAGCTTCTATAATTGGCTAAAAAATGTTCTGGTCCGTGTTAACCATTTGCGCACGAATCAAGAAGGTTCAGTGTCGGAGTTACTTAGTCCTGAGTGGCTTGGTTAAAGACGGACACGGCACCAGCAGCCAATGGAGGTATAACAACAGCTGAGGTGTGTATATAGTATTGAAGTCTACTGTGTGCTCCGATTTTTACGCGAAAAGTCACTGGCCCTACCTATAAGCGGTAATAGTTGCGTGATCTCCCGTAGTACTGTAGAGTCTAGCCTAAAGGTCATTGAACTCACGAATTTTTTGTGTCTCTGGTTATCGGGCTGGAGCCGTCGGCAGTTAGCTGGGCTTTGCATTTGTGCGAGGCTGTGTGACTTCCCGCGGGGTCAACTCCTCTCTTGTGTCGCAATTACAAGTCCTGGAGGCAGCCGGCGGGCCTGCCCGGTGGTTCGGAGTGTTCCTGCACACTGGCCATATCCGAGGTCACTGCACGCAACTCAGCTGACCTCAGCCTCGCGGGGCTCTCTGTGCATCGGGTCAGGAGAATTCACTTCGGGCGGGCGCGAGAATATCACGTAGTGGCGAGACGCGGCTGGGGTCGGCAGGCACGTGGATGGTGAGAAAACAAAAAGTACCATAAATATGGCTTCTGTATTAATTTATTTCGTAACGGTTTCAACGTAACATCAGCTTAAAATTTATTAAGTAGTGCCGCAATCTGCGATGATCTATTTTTGTACGTGCTGTGGACCCATGTAGGCTCTCAATATATATCTTAACCACCCAACCTCCCGGTAAGTTATTTTGTGAAACTTGGTTTTTGAGAGATATTTCAAAGCTGTGAGACATTTTTTAAAATTTAAATTCATAATTTTGGCTTAGAGTTAACTAAGTAGACGAACAGTAAAAAATGTTCTTCTGTGTCAAATTTAAGATAATATGTTGAACAAAATATGTTTTTCTAGAAGTCATTGCGGTACATTATTTCTAGGCTAGGGTAACCTGGAGCCTTGTATTGACCCATGTTTTCCTCAGGCAGCCTTTAGGAGCTACAGCTAAGTAGTTAAATTGATTATGTATAAGTTATTTAAGCTAGTGTTGAACTATCCCCCCTCCCCCGATATCTCCTGTGAAGGATACCCACGCAGTTGAGGTGTGTACAATCTTACTTCCACTACATAACGTGGTGCGATTTCTATTAGATATTTGGGATGGACAGCAGATGGGGAGCTCATACCAACGTCACACGCATAAAACTCTACAATACCAAACGAACACCCCACAGACAAGAAAATATACACGTGTACAAGTATGTACAGTCACAAAACTCTAGACGACCCAACGAAGGTAACACAGATGGGCGCTGAGACGATGAGACAGCGCGTAAGCTGGAAATGTGACGGCACGACGAAGCTAGCAAAGTAGAACACACGCTGTTTTCTTTGAGAGCCAGCAGTAACGTTTCAGGAACTGGCGTCTGCTCGCATATGCAGGCGAAAGGAAGAGTTTGGCGTAGGGAATATTTCCCCCGCAAGGTGCGCTGGTGTTCCAAAGATGCTGCGTTTAAGGCCGAAATTAATTTTTTGTTTGAAGTGTACAAGAAACAGCACTTGTTCAGTTATCACGACCAATAAACTGTTGGCTTCGTGTTCATCTATTAAAAGAAGAACCATTCATATCCTGGAACAGTAGAACGGTTTGAAAATCAGTTACATACCTGGCAATAACTAGGGCCAACTGTTTTTCGCAAAAACCGTTACTTGAAGGCTAGACTTCAATGTCCAATCGCATACTTGCGATTTCCTTTTGGTTATTGGTAGGGCTAATCGGCTTTCGTGGATGCTTTACGCAGAGGATAGATTTCGATATCGTATATGCACACTTTCAGCCGTTCTTTGACTACTGGCCGCCTGTCTTCGTGTGATGAGTGAGCCAATCAGAAANCCAATCGGCTTTCGTGGATGCTTTACGCAGAGGATAGATTTCGATATCGTATATGCACACTTTCAGCCGTTCTTTGACTACTGGCCGCCTGTCTTCGTGTGATGAGTGAGCCAATCAGAAATAAGTTTGTCCGATACTGACCGTCCGTGATTCGAGGGCAGGCATATAAGACGCGTAACAATTAAAATCATCCAACTACGAAAATGGTTCTGAACCAAAGTGTTTTGAANCAGGGCAGGCATATAAGACGCGTAACAATTAAAATCATCCAACTACGAAAATGGTTCTGAACCAAAGTGTTTTGAAACAAAACTTGTCCTGAAATCTTTTCGCGAATAATAAATGGCCCTACCAAAAAACAAAAAGGAGCTACTGCTGTGCGTGTGGGATATAGAATTCTATCCTGTGTGATACTCTTTTATCGCGAAAATCGGGTGTCGTTATTGTATTGCAGAGAGACACAAGCACACGCCCATGCCCCCCAACCCCTCGAGTCGGGGTCTGGCCCCACCTGGGGGGTGTCTTTGTAGAGTCTGTCGCCGGCACCTGGCTTGCGCCCGGCAGGGTCGCAGGATTGGAGGATATTAGCATGGCGGCTGCCTGTGTGAAGACCTTCCCCGGGGGATGAAATATTCATGGTGCACACGTGACCCTCCCCCCCTGTGCCCCGGGGGTAGCTTTATCGGCTCTTCTGTCAGGCCGCTGTCTTGTGTCTTGCACTCGCCTGCCGGCACTGCATAATGCGCTCGCTCGGCTTGCCCCTGACCCGCTGCCAAAGGCGCTTTCTGTATAGGCAACCAGCCGTGCGTCACGATTAGGCAGGCAGTATCCCTCACGCAAACACCGCGAGATCGCGGAGAAAAGTCGGCTGGTTTCTAGAGACCGTATGCAGAGACGTGTGAAATTCGCGTCGCAATATGGCAACATATTAGACTTCACCACTCCGTACCTACTTACGCGCAATTCGCAGGGCCACCTTTTTTTTTCGCGAAATTATTTATGCTCAAGCTAGACTTCAACTTCTTGCGTACAAGGTTGCAAATTTCCTTTAGTTATTGGCCGCATGTCTAAATGAGAAGACATTTTCTACTCGACTGAGCCAATCAGAATTAAGTTACTCAAACACTGAGCGTCCGTGATTGGCTGGCAAGACACATTAGACGCGCCGGAGTTGAAATCATCCAACCACGATAATGTTTCTGAGCTAACGTGTCTTGTAGTACAACTAGTCAAGGAATATTTCCGCGGGAATCAGGTGGATCCATGTATAGCCTATGTTGGCTGTGTATTGTACGAGTTGAGTGAGCAAGTAAAAATTCTTGCTCTCCGACAGTGAACTCCCATTGTTCGTCCGCTAAGAACAATGACGTGTGAGAAAAAACTCACCAACCGATCTTAGAAGTTAGAGAAAGCTACTGTGCCATTAAAAATATCTTACTCGGAAGAACGTTTCACTGAAAAATTATTACTAGAGAAGTGACAACTGGACAGTTCTGTACACGGGCTTCAGGCAAGCAGCGAACGAACTTCTGTACTGTGCCAGCAACAGAACATTCTGTTAGTTTATTACTTTACTGTTTGTCGCGGGATCAATCTCAACATTGCTTAAGTTGTTCTGTTGAATTTACTTGTCTGTTTGCAAGAGGAACAGAATTCTCGGCTGTTGGAACTGTGTTCATAGTTGCAGATGCAGTCACAGACAGGAACGCAGCACTCAGTTTTGTTGTTGCTCTTATTTCATACGTTAACGATATTTAAATGGTACCAACTTCCAACCTGATGGATGTCACTGTATCAAAAGTCTAAATGAGTTATGGTTAGGTCCAGCGATTTTTCACTAATAAATCGGAGAACACAGTAGACTTCAATAGTATGTATACACCTAAGGCTGTTGTAATGTCCCCATTGGCTGCTGGTGTCGTTTCCGTATTTGAACGAGCCACTCAGGAATCCGTAAATCCAACACTGTGCCTTCGTGATTCGTGCGCAACCAGTTAACACACGCGCACCAGAGCATGCTTCAGCCAATCAAGAAAGCTGGACGACGGCACAGTGCTTTGATTTGTATCTAGTCTCGAAATCTTTTCATGAAATATCACTGCCCCTAGTTATGGGTACAGAAATGTGGTTGATTCTAATGTAAGATTCTACAAGATTTTGGAATATGAGATGTCTCTAAATGTATATTAAGATGCGGAGAATTCCTGCTAGCGACAGGAAAACTTCGCGTTTTAAACTAATTGTGTGCTAGACTACACTTCACTATATATTTTTCGAGTAGTATCAGCTTTCAGTTGATTGGTTGCTGCTCAAGTGTGTAGTCAGTTTTACATCAGACTAGGTAAAACGGGATTCGGCACTTGTTTCCTTGCAAGTCTGTTATTGGCTCAGAGTTCACTTGGGAGTGTCTTATAAACCGTGGTCCAGTTGTGAGCATAACAGAAATGTACCCGTGTTTGAAGTCTAGCTTTTCCTTAAATGTATTCGCGAAATTTTCCAGTCCTTACTTATTGACTGTAGATAATTCTGAAATGTTTCTTCGTGCCACTTGGGTTTACGGAAATGTGTTCTGACTACAATTTTATTTTAACACTTTCGACGCGGTGTTTCCGTCTGCCATACGAGCAATCATTAATTTACATTGTCTTGCTTGTTTAATTACGTAGATATATATAATCAATTTTATTCTTAAATCTAGTGAGTTAGGATCATAAGATAAAAAAAATTCATGCCCCTCAAAATACACATCACCGGACTGAAAAACACCAATAGACTTTAAAAATAAATATTTGAATAAGCTTGATCAACTGGTAGAATATATAAGTTATTCGGTTTGCCAGTGTTAAACGTGGACGTGAATATTCCTACATGCTTGAACACAGCGGGGTTATTAACAAAAATGTATTGCTACACCTGATGATCTCTGTGTCGGTAAGTGGACAAAAGTCATAGCAAAAGCAATTCGAACAACGGCCAGTCAAATGTTCACATTTTCATAAACACACACAGACTCTTGCATCTAGCTTGCTGCGAACGATATTTCCCTTACGTAATTTTTCCGTAGTTTGATGTGTTGAAGCATTTAATTTCACACCCGCTTTCGTGATTGGTTGATTTAAACACTTTGCACTCCGTAAAAATTTTCTAGCATTAAAGACACGTACATGCCCTGTTCTTTTGGGAAAGGATTTCCGCACATGTTTGGTTTCAATACACTACGGGTATACCGGCTGTATTCTTTTGCTTACTGGCGGCGTATCTCTGTGAGAAGGCATTCTCTTACTTGACTGGCCAATCGGAATTTAGGTAACTCCGATACTGTACGTCTGTGATTCGCGGGCAGACACTTAATACGCGTGCAAGTTAAAATCATCCAACCGCAATACTGGTTCTGAACTAAAGTGTTTTGAAGTATAACTAGGCGTGGAATCTTTCAGCAAAAAAAAAAAAAAACAGGTGGCCCTAAAAACAAGCTACAATTGTGTCACTTATATATAGAGGCAGTGATATTTCGCGAAAATATTTCGAGACAAGATACAGTTTAAAGCACTGTAGGGTCGTCCAGCTTCTTTTATTGGCTATAAAATGTTCTGGCCCGTGTTAACAGTTTGCGCACGAATCACGAAGGTTCAGTGACGGAGTTACTTAGTCCTGAGTGGCTTGGTCAAAGACGGGACACGGCACCAGCAGCCAATGGAGGTATAACAACAGCTGAGGTGTGTATATAGTATTGAAGTCTACTTAAGCTCCGATTTTTGCACGAAAAGTCACTGGGCCTACTTATATACAACATTATAGAGAAGCAATTTATTTCGATCTCTGTTTTCTCATTTAATACTGCTCTAATAGTTCACACCACATTAATACACCTACTGCTCTGGATTAAGTTCATTGCTGGCTGGTTAACAGGAGTGTCTATTTGATAGTCTACCAATCGAATTCTTGCATTAGTTACAGGTAATAGAATCTTTATTGTTCACTGCAGTTCTTACCAAATATATAAATTTTATTCAAGATAATAAGTGTAAAGTTCTTTTAAGGCTTGGCGTCGCCGACTACATGGTAAGCCTATTCCTTCACTTACTGCTTATTAATGTTTTTGTGAAGTACAATTTTAAAGAAAGCTTTTATATAAATTTAACTATTTGCCTTACTTTACAGCACAGACGTAAAATCAGAACAATTAACATAAAACGTCATCACAAATAGCACAATAACATTTAAAAATAGCAATACGTGCCTGTCTTTTTACAACTATCAAATAACACTTAGTAAAATTAAAAAACAAATGATTAATAAATATTCTTTATAATAATAGTTTCATATAGTAATACGGTTTTAAAAATTACTCTGAAACTGAAATTATGACACGAAAACGAATAGTTTCTGTTGTAAAAGGTGAACCCGGGCCATAAGATACTGACAGTCATTAACAAAGCAATGAAACTACACCAATGGGAACTTTGTTTTCAGTGGTGGATACATTTTCCTTTATTTTGTACCCCGAGTTACACTGGGAGAAAATGTGCTCACGCATCATATTCGTTCGGCATCGGAGTAGCATAATTTTGATTGGCCCAGTTAAGTAAGTGAAATTTGCCCAAATACACGTGGCTAATAACAGAAAGAAATGTGCAGGTTTTCATGTAGAATGTTGCTTTCTAGTTTCTTTGCAAAGATTCTCAGGAAACTCACGTGCACATTTTTGTCTCTGTTGCTTCCTGTTTATTACTGGTTTAGAATACTCATGAACGTGTTATAATAGCTGTGGTCAATTCAGCGAAGCTACGTGGTAATATAAGATTTTTAAGTCTACCCTGTCTCCAGACAAATTCGCGGAATATTCTTCATTACTTGTCAGTTTCTTGACATCGTCGTGAACTCTGGAAGCGGATGAACGTCATTAAGGGAGGATGATGCAGTTGCTTCCGAAGCGTGGCAGGTCTGATTCATTCTCTTTCCGCTTGTCGACAGTTTCTTCGGGGCTCATTACTGCTTCCACGAGTGGAAAGGCCTCATGAAACTGATTGCTATTGTATCGAGAATCAAATTTTCCTGTATTCGGATACTACTATTCTGTAACCAGGTACGGTATACAATAGCCAGAAGACATAAAGAAATTGTGGTTTATTCAGGGGACAAACCAGACTTTAAATATTCTTACGTTTGTGCCACTTTCGGACTTGACTCTCGACCTAACTTACGTGTTCTTCAGGACGTCACAGCGAGTGAGAGTGAACACCGAGGTCTTGAGAGCCGACAAGGGTGAATTGAGGAGAGTATGGAGCAACTCCGGAATGAAAGGACAGGGGGAAACGGGAGATACTCGAGAAAACCCGCTGACCAGCGGTATCGTCCGGCACGATTCCCACGTGCGTAAATCTGGGTGAACCCGCTGGGAATCGAACCCGGTTCGCCTTGGTGGGGAGGCGATCCGTCTGACCACTACACCGCCGTGGCCGGCTGAGGCCTTTGTACTGGATGTTTCATGACTCGGTCACAGATTAGATAAGTACACAGAGGCGAAATATCATGACGGTGTATTTGATTTAGGCGTATCCATTCTCTGATTGGCTGCGCAAGGTTCGGGCCTTGTTTCTGACTGGCTACCACGTGTTGCGGAAGGTTCCCTATTGGCTGGTCTACCGGCAGGCAAGTAGATTACCAGACGCTGATTGGCGAACGGCGTTCCAACGTGATGCCGGCTAGTGACGTCATATTGGTGTGTGCGTTTGAAATTCGTAAAACGATAGTCTTTTTCACTTCTATGAGCGTATTTATTCTATTACTTTGCAGAAAACAATGACAAACCACTAATACTTTTTGTAGTCGCCGTTTCTACTTTAACCCTTTAAGTAACTCATTAATTTCTGTGTTCAAGTGTTGTTCTGCGCTGTACTTGTGTTCAGCACCAGTCTTGCAACAAGTGAACAACTAGCTGCGTGCTCGGTGCAGAAATTACGTCGTAACGGTCCAGACGCACACAGGAACTGTGATCCCTAGGGCCAGCTGTTTTTTCGTGAAAAGATTCCAGTGCCAGTTGTCCTCCAAAACACGTTAGTTCAGAACCAACATCGCGGTTGGATGGTTTTAACTCTCACAAGTCTAAAGTGTTTTCCAGCCAATCACGGAACATTCATTGTCCACGCAACTTTACTATGATTGGCCCACCCGACTAGAAAAATGCCTTTTCACACATGCACGTACTAAACGTGCACGCAAGAAGTTTAAGTCTATCTTGAGCATAAGTCTTTTCGCGAAAAAAATAGATGGTCCTAATGATCTCCATTGACCCATGAATCATGCTTAAATGAGGTTCCTCGTTTACTGTAATATTATTTTCATATCTTACCATTGCTTTTGATTTCAGTTTATATTTTTTCTACTACAAAATCGAGTAGAGCCACCTGTTTTTCTCGAAAATATTTACGCGAAGGCAACCCTGCAACGTACTATGGCATACGTGCAGTTTTCCTTTGGTTATTGGCCACGCGTCTTTGTCGGGAGACAGTTCCTTACCTGACTGGAGCCAATTAGAATTAGGTAACTCAGACGCTGAGTGTCTGTGATTCGCGGGCAGGCACTTGCAATTCGTGGCACTTAAAATCATCCAATTACGAAAGCGATTCTGAGCTTTGGTTCTTTGGAGTACAAGCAGCCCCGTAATCTTTTCGCGAAAGACAAGTGGGCCTAGTTTTAAGGTATACATTCGGGATGAGGCGAGCAAACATAAACCCCTGCAGGCTATGAGTAGGGGCAGTGATATTTCGAGAAAAGATTTCGAGACAAGATACAGTCCAAAGCACTGTAGGGTCGTCCAGCTTCTTTGATTGGCTAAAAAAAGTGTCCTGGCACGTAATAACCGTTTGCGCACGAATCACGAAGGTTTGGTGTCGGAGTTACTTAGTCCTGAGCGGCTTGGTCAAAGACGGACACGGCACCAGCAGCCAATGGAGGTATAACAACAGCTGAGGTGTGTATATATAGTATTGAAGTCTACTGTGTGCTCCGATTTTTACGCGAAAAGTCACTGGCCCTTGCTATGAGGTATACAATAGTATGGAAAGCTGGAATATTATCCCGCTTGTCTACACGATCGCACAGTTGTGTGGTATTCATACAACACACTGAATAATTTTTTTTAAACTAACGCAAATATCCCTTTGATTAGTTTTCTCAGGAATAATGTAATAATTAATTAATTTTCTGCATTGAATTCTGAAATTTAATTTTGCTTTGGTGGTTATCTAACCTAAACGTTATAACTATTTTAGACTACAACAACATGTGAAAAATATATAATGTTATTCGGTCGTAATAAAGTGCTTTTAGATGTCACCATGTAGAATCAAAAGCAATTAATTACAATTTTTCTACAGTTGACTGTACTATGTTTAATAAAAGTAAACAATATTTGTAAATAAAATTATTATTTTCTGTGTCTCAACAAAGTAAATAAACACATGTTAAATTAACTCCTTGACATATTATGTCGAGTATACTCGTTCACGTTTGGCATGTTGCAGAATGGGTATAATTATGGTCGATGCTGTACAGGTCCAAAAGGGAATGTTATTGGCTACTACCGACACACCAAATGTTTTATAATTGGTTGTTTAATGTGCAATGGATCAACTGAAACCCTTTACACAGGTACCAAAATGTAAGGTATTGTAAGGAATTTCCAAGTACTTCTCATACCAATAATTTCTTATTTTACAACACCTGAAAGGAAACATTAATGTGTACTTTAAGTGGTTAAATGTTTTGCCACCAAGTCTTAACTCTCTCGCTAATAGGGGTGGCGTAGAAGCCGAAGGGTATTGTAAAAAAACCTCCTTTAAATATGACCGCCCACAAGAAAAATATGTATGACACCGTGTTCCAATTGGCACTTTTTGTTAACAAAGTGGCCATGTGACCCGGTTTGTTTACAAAATCTATGACGTATTTTTGTAATTTGCGTTTACGTTTTGTCGAATTACGAAATACAAACTATCAAACCGCTGCTATAGGTTTTGCCTGTTTGAAACGTTAAATATTGACGAGGTTATTGGAATAAACAAATGTGTATTGTACTCACGATATTTATTTCACATAGTAATTTGCTGAAATATTTTAAAAATATATGTTTTCTTATGACAACATTTTTTAAAGTAACAATTTTACATCATATTGGTTTTATTTTGTTAACTTTAAATTTTAAACGGCTCTCGAAAAACATTCGGGAATAATTGCTGTTTTTGTTAAGACTTGGTGTTAATTTTAATTGTGGAAAAATGATAACGTCAAAATAATTGCAGCATGGCGTGCTAAACAGTTGAATGTCGTGGTCCACCAACTAAACCTTACAAAATGCTAAGTACAAATTACGAAAAACGAAACTCGAAACGAATTAGAACACGGCCTGAAGATCAGTATGGACGTAAATCTATCTGCGAAAAACAGGTGACACCGAGGTTAGGGCGTGCTCCCGAATGGAATACAGTAGAATTGCTATAAAAACATTTTGTACGTCGGCGTCGCGATCTACGTCTCCTCTACGGGAATCCGCGTCCTTGCTCGTGCAAAGTCTCGGACGTGCGTCTAACAGCGGCCCCGGGGCGGTCACAGAGGGATCGTAACACGGCGACTCCCAGGCGCGAGTTTCCGTCCCGACGCCTATTCCAACCACCCCCTCCAACCGCCCTCCGCCTACACGCGGACTAAATCAACCCGTCGCAGCAGGGACTTTATCATTGGCCCCGGCGTCGGCTTGCTTCCACAGGTGCAGACTTCATTTCGCGCAACGCTACGTCCCCACACTACCTTGCCACACCCCCTAGAGCCACCCACCCTTAACAAGACTTTGTTTCTCCGTTACTGCGCGTCCGACCCACCTCTTTCGTACACCAGCCCCCCTTCCCGCCTGCTGCAATTGCGGAAACAAACTATGCCTTTATCACCATCCCTGCTCGCATCTTATTCTTCCCTGTATATATTCTTTCTTCTTCTTGTTTTGTTTAATTTTCTTTTTCCTCTCCCCGTCGGCTTTCTTTCCTTTCCTCGGCGCACCTCCGTCCTCGTGCGAGAGACTCCAGACTCGTCCCATCCAACAACCGTCCTACTCTCGCGCGAGTAACTCTAGCCGCGTCCCACCCTCTTTCCTTCTCAATTTCTGCGCCCTGAAGCGTTAACACCCACACGTTCACAGGAATTACCCCTCCTTCCCCCCTTTCCACTTCCTACGCCCGCCCACCACCCTTACAACGGAATTAATTTTATTTACATTGCTCCTGTAGGGACGAGAAGCGGTAGCTGGGGAGAGGGTTGGGGCGAAGGAAAAAAACAACAAATTTTCCTCGGGAACACAACATGCGCGTGGAGAATTAAAACAAGTTTTAATTACGCGGTATATTATACTGCGTTCCCCATCCCCCCNCTTCATCACCAAGCCGCTTCATCGCGTTTTGTAGTTGTTACCTTTTTTTTTTGTTTATGGCATACGTAACACGGAAGGGTGTTAAGAGGGAAGGGGGTGGTTATTAAGGGCAGCATGTGGGCTGTTCCGCTGAATTAACATTCCCGTCGTAAATAATGGCACGGCCGGACCACAGCTACCAGCTGTTGCGAGTTATGACGTTCCATGTAGGGCCGCGCATCTGGTGCAAGTGAGGAGGAACTCTTGTCCGGACGCAAGTCTACTCTCAACTTATANAGTTATGACGTTCCATGTAGGGCCGCGCATCTGGTGCAAGTGAGGAGGAACTCTTGTCCGGACGCAAGTCTACTCTCAACTTATAAATTTAGGAATGAGACAATTCCAAAAATTCGTTTACAGACAATCTAGGCCACATACATCTGTACATCTCATAGACTAAAGATGGGGTAGACCGATTATTCGTCTTCTGCGCATGTACCCAACATTGACCTACCCCAAAGCAACACAACTGTCAAAGCGAAATGGTCAACAGTAAAGAACGTTTTTCTTTATCTCACAGTTTTCAAAATACAAGCACTTTTATATGACTGTAATACTTTTCCCAATTTGAATTTTATCAAACTGCATTACAAATTGGTAGATACCTGAAAAATTCGCGTTTACATTTCGGGACAAGCTAGAATTCAAAACCCCGTACGTTTGTACTGCTAATGCTATTGGTCCACCCGTTAAATTACACCTCCTTGACAACTCTGAGCCTATAATAAATACACAGACCGAATCACCGTCTTCCGCTAATACAGTAAGCAACCAATGAACAGTGATATCTGCATGATTTTGCATACGAAAATAGAGCATAGCCTGCAGGTCATTGAACTCGCTAATTTTTCAGGTCTCTACAATTTGCTTAGAGGAAGTATACAGTTATCTCAAAGCACTTGTTTACTAAACCGTGTTTTAATCTCGAGTTCAATCAACGCCGTTCTTGCTAGACGTGTTGGTGGAAATACAATTCAATGTTGGGACACGGGGACTGGTTGTGCGTAGCTAGCGAGATCGGTCTACCTCATGTTAAGTTCATGATTAGAGACTTGCAAAATTAGCGCTATCTCTCGGTGACAGGATTGACTCCACAACCTTATAAATAAGGGAGCACAGTCCGTGGTTTGATTCGCGGCTGCACTTTGATCATCGTCATCTCCCTGCTTGATCTCCTTAAAAGACATTGGCCAGTCCACCTCTAATATTATCTGATTGGCTCAAGAGTTCCCCGAGGTGAGACAGACATGTGTACGGCCAATGGCTGTAGTCGGTCAAACGCAGAGTAACTTGGAGTTCAGTCTGTCCTTAAATAATAACACGAAATTTACAGGTCTCTATTTATGGTATATCTGCGTTACTTGTAGGACATAGCATTATTAGGTGCACAACAAGTTTACAAACATTCAAGACATACTACATAAATATGTGTGGCTTATCTCCACCACTACAGTAACACCAGTTCTCACTGGCTGTGTTTCCTGCTTACCTCCGGTCTATTGGTCCAAGCCACACAGATCATACTTAATGTATTGTGCTTCCCTTGTTATTGGCTGGCTCTAAGCCAATGAACTGCCAAGTTGACCATGCCCAAATCAAAACATTGATTCACATTAAACATGAAAGACGATAAGTCGTGGTCACTTCAGGTTCTGCAAAAAAAAAAAGAAATTTTTTTATTAGTGACATTTATTGCAGAATTGCTTATGTTTTCGTAATATCTCGATAGATACTAGCAGAAAACTAGGACTTTATCGATGAGAGCTGTATCTCAAGGATATAGAAGTGCTCACGTAAGTATCGCCAGCCAAATAAATGCCAGTACAAGACCAAGATGATTTTATTGCCGTCATAAATTCTGAATTAAGAGGAATGTAACATTTTTTCATCTTTCCACGTGCTTATTTACCTACACCGTGATATGTAAAGGCCCTAATGTTTACGGTGACCAAACAGATTCGTTCAACGTATTTTTAAAATGGCTGTGTGGTCCAAATGCATGTATATGATGTTGGGACGACCAAAAAAGTGCTGGGCTCAACTAATATCTGGGTATTACGCGTCTTAGATGTCTGCCCGCGAATCACAGACGTACAATATTGGAGTACCCAACCTCTGACTCGCCAGTCAAGCAAGGAAATGCCTTCTCACAAACACACGCCGCCAATACGTAAAATAAAACTGCTGGCATGTCCGTAGGGTAAAGGCCTGAAAAATTCGCGATTTCAATTACCTGTAGGCTATACTCCATTATCGTATGTAAAATAATGCAAATATCACTGTTTATTGGGTGCTTGTTGTATTAGCGGAAGACGGTGATTTGGTCTGCATTTTATTGTGTGTTTGTTATTGGCCCAGAGTTGTCCTGGAGGTGTAAACTAACGGGTGGGCCAATAGAATAAGTAATACAAACGTACGAGGTTTTGAATTTCAGCTTGTCCCGAAATGAAACAGCGAATTTTTCAGATCTCTACCGTAGGGTATTGAAATCTCGCATGCAAAGACATTTTTTTTCCGCGAAATTTGGGTGTCCCTAGTAATGAATCACAAGCGTTTTATACTTCTAGTAACATGTAATTATATTATTTTTTATTTAATTGAACTTTCACTTATGTCTTATTATAAATTATAATATTTAATTTTAATTTATATAAATAAAACTATAGATAAAATTGATGTGTTGGTAATGCCTAGAAATAGGAAGAAATAATTCTCACAGAAAATATTATTAAAGTGAGTGCGCACAAATACGGTGCACTGTCCCTTTGGTGTAATTCCCTAGCCACGAGTAACATTTGTTTGCATGAGGCGTAGGAATAGCGTGGAAGTAGATCTTTAGCTGGGCTTCAGAAAAGTTAGAAGTAAATAGAAAGGACTATTTGAAAGGTTTTTGTATATGTACCGCGAGGATTGGAACTCACTGCAGTAGTAATGTTCATCCTTATGTTCAATGTGACTTGTGGACGTTTCTACATCTCTTGTTTGTGGACGATTTGGCCCAATATGTCTTAGGCACCAAGCAAGTATTTTACTGTTTATGATAACGAAGCAAGTGTTGAGAAAGAATAAGTAAATATTTGACGGAATATTAATTTTCTGGAACATTTCAATCATTAAGTAATGCGGAAATAAAAAAGGCTTACAATTACGCCAAATGCGGGGCCGCGGCGACTGAGCGGCTAGCCGGCTCGCCTCCCACCAAGGCGAACCGAGTTCAATCCCCGGCTGGTGGAAATCTTGCCGGACGATGCCGCTAATCGGCGGGTTTTCTCGGTGATCTTCCGTTTCCCCCGCCCTTAAATTCCGGCGCTGCTCCATTCTCGCCTCATTTCACACCCTCACAAGCTTTCAACACTCCGTTAAGAACGACCTAACTATCTCAACTCAACTTAACTTACACCAAATAAAAATGGAAATTCTGCAATTTTATAGTAGGACACTGTAAACGCATTTGCCTAATTTGTTTTGGTTTTAGATTCAGATATTATAAATATATATTAGTATAGTTATATTTCAGACAAAGGAACATATTTCCCAATTTCCAGGGATTTCGTTGGTAGATACAGACGACAGAGGTACCAAAGTATTAAGTCGAAAACGCAAGTTTAGCGTTCCCTTTCGCACAACTGCAAAATAACGCTGAATGTGGAGAAGTAGTCGCACGCACACAGCAAATGTTCAGCTGCAATGACAGTTACGTTAATTTTCTTTGAATATGCATGCGCTGTTTTGCATTTATTCGTGCAAGAAAAAACAACGCCAGCGTTGAAAAAGAAATGAGCTTCAAAAGTTATTTTAAAAATTTCTGTGATAATTACTTTGGGTGAGTATTAACATTGCACTACACACACATATGTGGTAAAGTACCTCGAAGAGGATGGTTATGTTCACGTAAAGAACTACACACTTTTTTTATAAAACTCTTTCGTGTCCAGTGTAGACAATTGTCTATATTTTGTAGAGGAAGGTTGTATTTGGCGAGCNTTAGCCGGCTCGCCTCCCACCAAGGCGAACCGAGTTTAATCCCCGGCCGGGTCACTCCCGGGTTTTCGCAAGTGGGAATCGTGCCGGACGATGCCGCTAATCGGCGGGTTTTCTCGGGGATCTTCCTTTTCCTCCGTCCTTAAATACCGGCGCTGCTCCATTCTCTCCTCATTTCACATAATCATCAGCTTTCAACACCTCGTTAAGAAACACCTAAATATCTCAACTCAACTTAACTTACACCAAATAAAAATGAAAATTCTGAAATTTTCTAGTAGGACACTGTAAACGTATTTGCCTAATTTGTTTTGGTTGTAGATTCAGATATTATAAATAGATATTAGTATAGTTATATTTCAAGACGAAGGAATATATTTCCCAATTTCCAGCGATTTCGTTGGTATATACAGACGACAGAGGTACCAAAGTATTAAGTCGAAAACGCAGTTTAGCGTTCCTAATTTGCACAACTGCAAAATAACGCAGAATGTGGAGAAGTAGTCGCACGCACACAGCAAATGTTCAGCTGCAATGACAGTTACGTTAATTTTCTTTGAATATGCATGCGCTGTTTTGCATTTATTCGTGCAAGAAAAAACAACGCCAGCGTTGAAAAAGAAATGAGCTTCAAAAGTTATTTTAAAAATTTCTGTGATAATTACTTTGGGTGAGTATTAACATTGCACTACACACACATGTGGTAAAGTACCTCGAAGAGGATGGTTATGTTCACGTAAAGAACTACACACTTTTTTATAAAACTCTTTCGTGTCCAGTGTAGACAATTGTCTATATTTTGTAGAGGAAGGTTGTATTTGGCGAGCNCTTTTTTATAAAACTCTTTCGTGTCCAGTGTAGACAATTGTCTATATTTTGTAGAGGAAGGTTGTATTTGGCGAGCACTGTACTCTGAGAGGCATAATGCCCAATGATCTTTCCCATGGATATATATCATTGGTAGTGGCAGTGATATTTCGCGAAAAGATTTCGAGACAAGATAGAGTCCAAAGCACTATAGGGTCGTCTAGCTTCTTTGATTGGCTAAAAAATGTTCTGGCCCGTGTTATCCGTTTGCGCACGAATCACGAAGGTTCAGTGTCGGAGTTACTTAGTCCTGAGTGGCTTGGTCAAAGACGGACACGGCACCAGCAGCCAATGGAAGTATAACAACAGCTGAGGTGTGTATATAGTATTGAAGTCTACTGTGCGCTCCGATTTTTACGCGGAAAGTCACTGGCCCTAATTATTGGTAAAGCGTGCTACTTTTCTACGTTATCACTGGTTCATATCACTATAACAGANAAAAGTCACTGGCCCTAATTATTGGTAAAGCGTGCTACTTTTCTACGTTATCACTGGTTCATATCACTATAACAGAACACAAAGCCTACAGATTATTGGCTGTGATAAAGAAACAAGTTCTTTGTTATTTCAAATATAGCACACATTAAAATATGTCTTTTTTGCAACACTTGAGATTGTAATTGTAAATTTATGAGTAGGGCAACAAAACTCAGGTTATTTTTTGGCATCAAGTTAAACTTCACGCTACTGTATATACTCTGGCCGGCGTCGTTTCTCCATTGGCTGCTGCCTAGATGTAAAGTCACTTCCTTTCTGAGTGAATTGCACATGATTGGGGCACACGATTGCGAAATGTTCATTTATTGGCACAGAGTTATACGGGGGCGTGTCGAATAAAGAATGGTCCAATAACAAACGTGTAGCAATACTAAAGGTGTCTTAAGTTTAAAATGTCCTCAAATAATAACGCGAATTTTGCCGGCATCTTTAATGAGGAATTAAAGGGTTAAGTGAAGGATACCGTCAGCAAAAAAATACGTTGGTTTGTTAGTTGCAANGCATCTTTAATGAGGAATTAAAGGGTTAAGTGAAGGATACCGTCAGCAAAAAAATACGTTGGTTTGTTAGTTGCAAGCGTATTGGTTGTACCTACAAAGTGTACGTAGGGGCCGCGGTTGTGTAGCTGTTAGGGCTCTCGCCTTCGACCAACCCGATTCGGGTTCAGTTTCCGGTGNGCATCTTTAATGAGGAATTAAAGGGTTAAGTGAAGGATACCGTCAGCAAAAAAATACGTTGGTTTGTTAGTTGCAACTACAATTTACCAGCGTATTGGTTGTACCTACAAAGTATACGTAGGGGCCGCGGTTGTGTAGCTGTTAGGGCTCTCGCCTTCGACCAACCCGATTCGGGTTCAGTTTCCGGTGNGTACGTAGGGGCCGCGGTTGTGTAGCTGTTAGGGCTCTCGCCTTCGACCAACCCGATTCGGGTTCAGTTTCCGGTGGGCTCTTTGCCGGATTTTCACACGTGTGTATCGTGCCAGACGGGACTAGCAGATACGGGTGAATACCTACAAGGGTGAATAGAAGCGACATAATTCTAGCTGGTCCTGATTGCCATTAGAACGTGTACAGAGTGATGTGTTAAGAATTGTATTATATTTACATTAAACGTATTTTATGGTATTTTTTCCTAAATAACCTTAAGAGGTTTGGTGTTGAAAGCTTCCCAATGAATGCCGTAGATTAAAATATTAATAAGTTTCGTAGAAATTAAGAAGCGAACCTGAGAGTTACCTTTGATATAGAATGTTTGAACCAGTGAATAATAATGTCATCAAATAATAAATAATTCGTCTTCCACTTTTACTAAAATTAGCGAGTTATGTGAATGAACGATTAGTATTTCCCAAATAATATGTTTTTTATAACTCTTTGTTAATAAAGCATGTTAGAATTCTGTTTAAAGTGTTAAAAATTTAAACACAGCATTCAAAACCATTCAGTAATGCCATGTCTCTCCATAATATTTTTATAATTTTTTTTGTTCCCCGTAAATGACGACAGTACTTTAAAAATTCATGTTACTAATCCAGTAGGGTTAGCTATCTGGCTGGGCGTGGAAAATGGGTTTTTTACCACTGCTTTAAACATGCCAATTGTATTTACTTATTTTCGTCTCTCATTGTCGCATTTCATACCGTTTGTGTAAGTTAAATATGCAATAAATAAGATACGAAAGGTTTTTTTTTTACATTTTAACATTTTATACGCAAGCAAATAAATTGCCGAAATACAAAAAACTAGCCACGTAAATGCATTACAGTGAAACCAAACAAGTTGCAGTTGACTCAAATGAGAGCGGTTTAATGTTTGTCTCCAAAAATTCATGAATCACTTTCGCTTTCCTTTGAAAACATGCGTTATATGACAAAATTTAACACATACCAAATTAAATAGAATGGCGGGCTTTAAAGGAAAATNAATTAAATAGAATGGCGGGCTTTAAAGGAAAATTATTTACGTCACCCTGCAGCGTTATTTGTGTTACCAATGACGGCGACAATGTTATGAGCGAAATTAAAAACAATAGTTATGAATAGAAACCTACAAAGTTCTCGTCATTATTCGAAAACCGTCTAGAATGCAAATTAATATACACGCTGTAGCAGGTGTTATTTTCTTATTGGTTGCTAACGCTGTAAAAAACAGTTTTATTCCAACTGTATTGCAAATGAGTCAGTCATATTATCGTTATAATTTTATTTTACTTTCTCTCTCAGAATTATTAGTGTCACATATAACAAAAAAGTTAAGAGTACAAGTTTTTACAAACAAAAATAACATGAATTTTGCCCAACTTTAACTGCCAAATACATTAATTTAGTTTGTGTATAGGGTGGTTTTCAAAGGTGTGATTGAAAAAGTGTGCAGAAACCGCGAACAGACTATACTCAGTGCTACTTGGCCTTGATTTCACAGTCATATGCATTATTGACCCTGAGCTATTTCTTCGTTGGCTGCTGCTCCAGAGAGTAGTCAGTTGTCGTGGAACTTCGTCCTTGCTTTATTGCACGTCTGTCGTCGACTCAAAGTACACTGAAGAGCAAAAAAAACTGGTATAGGCGTGAGTATGCAAATAAAAAAAGGTATGGAACCAATCAGAGTAACGCGATGCGGTCGGCAGCTAGATCGGTTACTGCTGCTACAATGACAGGTTATCAAGATTCAAGTGAGTTTGAACGTGGTGTTATAGTCGGCGCACGAGAGATGGGACATAGCATCTCCGAGGTAGCGATACAATTTGGGTTTTCGCGTACTACCATTTCACGAGTGTACCGTGAATATCGGGAATCCCGTAAAAAGTCAAATCTTCGACATCGCTGCGGCCGGAAAAAAGATCGTGAACGAACGGGACAAACGACGACTGACGAGAATCATTAAACGTGACAGACGTGCAACCCTTTCTCGAATTGGCGCAGATTTCAATGCCTCCTGCATACCTTCAGACATTAGTCGAGTCCATGCCACGTCGTCTTGCGGCACTTTTGCATGCTCGCGGGGGCCCTACACGATATCATGCAGGTGTACCAGTTTTTTTTGGCTCTTCAGTGTATTACAGTACGTGCAATGAAAATTATGCTCCAGCTGCAGAAATTACATATATGTGCATTGTCTGAAGATTAACTTACCATCATTAAAAAAATCGCTAAATGATACCATCCTTTATTATTTTGATCACAGATTTAACACTATCAGGCTCATTTTAATTTACGGTTTCATGTGTTACAAACAAAAAAAATATGACGCGTACTGTAATTAAGTCGACGCAACAACTTGTTTCGTTATCACAGCGAATGAGCTGTAGGCTATATGTTCAGCTGCAGTTATATGAGACAACTATGAGCTAGACTAGTAAGACGGTTTGCGAACCGTTTACCCACAGATAATATTATTGGTCACTGGGGCAGCGGTGGCGCAGTGTCCACGGCGCTCGCCTCCCACCACGGCGATCCGGGTTCGATCCCCGGCGGGTTCACTCCCGGATTTTCGCACGTGGGAATCGTGCTGGACGATGCCGCTTGCC
>NQII01002712.1:58145-88008 GCA_002778355.1 Clitarchus hookeri | reverse complement strand
ATTATTATTATTATTCGTCGCTGAGCTTCGCAGTGTGCAGTACAAGTGGAAAATTAACCTACACGTGCGTAATACGCACAACTGTGTACACCGGGTCTAAATAGGTAGACGCAGAAAAATCTGAGCGCTTGTTAGGTTTCAATGTATTATTGAAATGTATGATGGGTTTCTGATTCGCTTTTCACTAAGTGTGGAGATATTTCTTCAATGACAACGCCAGTGAGAAATGCAATATTCTAGCACCAACCGTCTGTGATACGCCAGAAAACACACCACCAAGAAATAATCAGATTGCTTCAAGGACAAGTTGTAATGGATTCCCCCCCCCCCTCAACAAGCCTTTTTCTGTATTCTGAATGACCTTACGCCACGTTTCTATCCATCCCATTTTACACGTTACCATCGCACCCAGCTTTCGCCCACAGTTGTCAATGCCGGGTGATAATCTGCAAATATAAAAAAAGACGAAGTAATCAACAACGTCGGGCTGCAGTTTTGTACAACGGGGCTGGCAGCAGTTTGATTTTTGCACGGCTCGCCCTCCCCTGGGGGGGGGGAAGCTCTGAAACAGTTTAGAATTCACGTGCTAAAGTGTGTGTGTGTGGTACAGGGGGGTGGGGTGTGGTGAAGGGTAGAGAGGGTAGGATTCCATCCATCGTCCCTCAGATCCCCCCCCTCACCGCACTTCAGCATACAAATTATTAATGCATGAATCACGCCGGGAATTCAGGAATTATTGCGATGGAAAATTGGCGGCGGTGTGGGGAATGGCATGATAGTTATCAGCGGCGGAGTGGAAAGGGGGTTGCCTGGTTGCCTGGGCGATTAGTGCTGGCACCTGGTACTTCCAGGGCTGGAAGTGATTGCTGGAATTAGAGGCGGATTTCCCCCAGGGGAGGGGAAGAGGGGGGTTGAAAAAGAAAGTACTTGTGAAGCTCGAGAAGAGGGGAGAGAAACGCATTCCCTTTCAACAGAGCCTGTCACTCAAGGATCCCAATCTCGCCGACACTCCCAGCATCTCAGCATCTGCCACTCTTCCTCCAGTAATGGTACTCCGCACTCTAGAATTGCTGCTTCTCCAGAAAATACGGGGGAAAAAAATAACGGAAATATTTTTTTTTTTACTTTAAGCCTTGCACCTGCCATCAGATAAGATGTAGCACGCGGATGCTGAATACCTAGGACCACCTGTTTTTTCGTGAAAATATTCCACGACCAGTTATACTCCAAAACACGTTAGTTCTGTAATAATAACAATGGCGTGTGGGGAGTGCACCCAGGGCAAGGCGACACCCTCCGAGTGACGGTCTTTCCAGCTGGGACCCGTAGATGACCGTCATCCCCGAGCATGACAGAGATGATACCCTAGAATGGAGCGGCGTTGGAATGCAAGGGCGGGGGAAGCGGGAGTACCCCGAGAAAACCCGCCGGCAAGCGGCATCGTTCAGCACGATACCCACATGCGAAAATTCGGGAGTGAGCCCGCCGGGGATCGAGCTCGGATCGCCGTGGTGGGAGGCGAGCGTCCTGGCCACTACGCCACCGCTGCCCCTCTTAGATATGTAAAAATGTCGCTGTTGGATGATTTTAACTTGCACGCGTCTTAGGTGTCTGCCTGCGAATCACAGACGTACAGAATCAGAGTAACCTAATTCTGATTTGGCCAGTCAAGCGAGAAAAATCTTCTCACAGAGACACGCCACAAATAAAGCGAAATAATACTGCTGATATGCCCATAAAGTATTGAAATCTAGCATGCAAGAAAATCATTTCAAAAAATAAAAAATAAACAGGCGACCCTACCGAGGAATACCCATGTATACGCAGGGACAACCGATTTTGCGTAAATCAATCCCGCCCAGTTGCATTCCAAAAGACTTTAGCCCAGATCCAGTTTAGAGGTTGAATGGCTCTGACACAGAGTAAATAAGTACACAGCGATGAAATTGC
Source organism: Clitarchus hookeri (assembly GCA_002778355.1). Taxonomy (NCBI): domain Eukaryota; kingdom Metazoa; phylum Arthropoda; class Insecta; order Phasmatodea; family Phasmatidae; genus Clitarchus; species Clitarchus hookeri. The sequence continues at coordinate 86,058 of NQII01002712.1, read as the reverse complement.
ATGTCGGTTCATTCGATGCAGGAGTGTGCGTTCTCTGGTTGGCTGCGCAAAGTTCTGGGAACGGGCCTTGTGTCTGATTGGCTACAGCGTGTTACGGAAGGTTCCCTACTGGCTGAGCTGCCGGTTGGCAAGTAAGCTACGTGGCGCTGATTGGCGAACGACGCGACGTTCCGACATGTCACCGGCCAGCGGCGCCATGTTGCTGGCGTGTGTGCAGCTGGAGTTCGTCGCGGAATAAGCGGCAATTTCGCCTCTGTATTCTTAAGTACTCTGTGATTCTGTGGCGCCACCCAGCGAACCACAAACGTTCAGTACCATAGTATTTTTTTTTTTAATGTTTGGCCCAGTAATATACCACAGAGCCTTATTATTAGAGGCATGAAGAATTCGCAAGTCCAATGGCCTGTTGGCTAGACTTTACATTATTATGTACAAATATGCCGATATCAGCTGCACAAAGGTTATCTGATGTGACAGTGGAAGGCAACGATTGGGCCAGCGTTCTCCAGGAGTTGTCAAACACTGTGCGGAGCAATTTATGAAGTTATATAAACCCACACGTTTTGAATTATACCTTGTCCCGAAATAAATCCGCGAATTCTTCACGTATCTAATTATTACTAGATACCTAAAAAAATTGCAAGTTCAACTACCTGTTGGTTAGAATCCACAGTCGTATATATAAAATCATGCAAATGTCGCTGTTCATTCGTTACTTGTTGTCTCAATGGAAGACGACGATTGGATATGCATGTTATTGCGTCTGTATTATTGGCTCAGTTGTCCAGGAGGTGTAGAATAACGGGTGGACCAATAGCAGAAGCAGTACAAACGCAAGAGACTTTGAATTATAGCGAATTTTTCAGGTCCCTACTTCTGACAAAGACTCGCGGTCAGAAACCAAACGAAAAGTGCAAGTGTGCGCTTAGGATATTAAACTACAGCCTGCGAGGAACGTGAAAATCAGGTTTCACTAAAAATGCAGAGCAATTACTTTCGTAAGTGTGAGCAACTTATTCTGCAAGCCCGGACAAGGTTTCCACACGCTTTTGCAACTTTGCGCTCAGTCCTTTCATTCCCATTGACTTAGGGACACCAAAATTTCGCGAAACGATTTACACACATGCTATATTTTAATACCATAAGGGCGTACCATCAATTTTCCTTTTATAATTGGCCGCGAGTCTTTGCGAGAGGACATTTTCCTACTTGACTAGCCAATCAGAACTATGCAACTGTGATACTGTACGTCTGCGATTCACAGGCCTAGTCCTAAGACGCGTAACATCTAGACCACCATTCAAGAAATGGCATCTGAGCAAAACTGTTATGAAATACAACTGGTCGTGAAATCTTTCTGCGAAATTTGGGTGCCCCTGCCCATTGTATACAATCATCTACATGTTGCACAGGAAGCTTGTTTTGATTGTGCTGTACCCTGGGAGGCTCGGAGTCCAATTATCTTCCCTGCGAGTAACAGGTTCGTAAACCGCGATACTGCGTTACGTTACGGCTGGTTCATGTCACTGTAGCCGAACACAAAGCCTACGGCTTGTTATTGGTCTTGACAACTTGACAACGAAAAATGTTCTTTGCCGTGCACAGGACACATTAAAAAAAATCTCTTATTCGCAACACCACAAATAATAATAATGGCTTGTGGGGAGTGCACCCAGGGCAAGGAAACACCCTCCGAGTGACGGTCTTTCCAGCTGGAACCCGTAGGTGACCGTCATCCCCGGGCATGACAGAAATGAAACCCTAGAATGGAGCGGCGCTGGAATTCAAGGGTGGGGGAAACGGGAGTGCCCCTAGAAAGCCCGCCGGCAAGCGGCATCGTCCAGCACGATTCCCACATGCCAAAATCTGGGAGTGAACCCGCCGGGGATCGAACCCGGATCGCCGTGGTGGGAGGCGAGCACCCTGGCCACTACGCCATAAAAAATAAACTAATGCGTGGGAATGAAAGTGTTACGTCGCCAGCCAACGAACACCTAGCATATAGCTTGCCGAACGCCAGCCGAATACAATAGGCCTACGGTTGAGTCTATCGGGCGACAGAAGAAATATGAGATAGACTTACTGTCGTACCTTGCGCGTGTTCTTCACTTTCAACACTCGCCCAAAATACGTTGCGAAATTATCGCTTGCAAAAGCTGGAAGCGAATTACATAAACATGCCTGTGCAGACCCAAACATTTTACTGGCCTTTGAGTATTACTTAAGCCATGCATTCCGTCTATTTTTCCACAGAGATATCATCAAGTAGTGCACGGATGAACTGTTTGTTAATAGGACCCCTGTGTTGAAGGGCGTGAGAATATTCACGTCCACCAACTGAATAAATTGCGTTTATAGTCTATTGGTGGTAATTTCACACTTTTTGAAACCAACCTTTGAAAAATTACCCCTTGTGTAGCGCGTTTAGTGGTTTTCTAAATATATCATTTTCACAATATTTTTTTTTTTTTACTCTGTTAATAGAGAAGTATTTTAGTTTTGTTTAAATTAATCTTATCACTTTTATTTTACCTGTAAATTATATTATTTAATATATAGTTAACATTAATAAAACAGAGAGAAAATAAACAGGTGTGTTGGTAATGCCTAGTAAGAAATAGTTCTCACGAGAAACATTTTAAAGCTGGTGCATTGTCCCTTTGATATAATTTTCTATACTAAGGTAAGCTTTGTTTGCATAATAAGGAGGAGTATCTTAAAAATTAGAAATTAAACAGGGATTCAGAAAAGTTGGAAGTAACCGTGAATGAAATATATTAAGTTATCAGCTCATTCGCGTATTTTATGAGACAGCGGTATTTTTCAACCCGATGATATTTCTTGGGGAACAGATTTAATACCTTATGCTCCTTGCTTACCAGATTTCTGAATGTATGATATTTTAAAAGTTTGATGATATAAATAAATTATTGACAGTAAAACATAGGGCAAAATTATGAAATTGCCAAGAAATTTAAAAACAAAATCTATCCGTGTAAGCTAAGTACCCGCAGAAAAAAAAAAACATAAAAAGTAAAAATTGCTTACTAGATGTGATGTGTGACTGAGAGTAATATGTGATAAAATACATAAAGTAAATTATTCCAAGGGCCAGGAACTGAAAACGTTATTTCTACTGTGGTGTAAATGAGTGTTTGCTTACTGTACAAGTCGTGTCAATTATATTTTCCACAACTCAACCTATGTGTTTTACGTTTCTCGCGTGGCAATCGCAGCAATATTTTTTAACCCAGTAAACGGTTGCCGGTTTTTTTTTGTTCCCCACGAGAGCCTCTGATAGTCGCCCATCAAACCCTCTTTATTGTTATTGCTTGCGCGTGGCGTGGTTTTGTTCTTTCTCCTCTTTGGCAACCCACCGCCATTTTTATATGGGCGGTCGTTAAGTTCTGACGTCACCATGCTTCAATTACGGAACACCCGCAGTTTCGCTTCAAAACGCGAAAAGCGAGCTGCGAATGGAAGGGAAGATGTCACTTTAACTTGGCAATAAAAGGGCACTCGGTGAGCGCTGAAGAAATTTCAAGAAATAATACTGAGTTCCAGTCTTAAACATAAATTAACAGCAATGTACTTTATTACTGAAACGAAATAAGACGTCTCTAAATGTTTAAAAATAATAAACTGACGGAAATTTGAGTGGAATGGAGTGGTAAGATTTGGACTGCTCTTAACATCGAGGTCTTGAGAGCCGATGATGGGGGAAGCGAGGTGAGTATGGAGCAGCGCCGGATTGGCAGGGCGGGGGAGACGGGAGATCCCCGAGAAAACCAACCGACCAGCGGCATCGTCCGGCACGATTCTCACATGTAAATATCTGAGAAATAAGTTACCAGGACTCGAATGAGAAAGTAAACAGGCTCGCTTTCACCCCTCTAGCGGACAGACGCTCACCTCCAGACCCCATATCGTCGGGCCAGGCGGCAGCCACTTGTCACGTCCCTTTGCCAACTTTTCGTTGTGACGCCATCTTAACAACACGTTAAGGGGCTGTTCACGATAAAGTGAGCACTTTTGAAATCAAACTTAAAGAAAGTAACTGCCACTACCTGCACATATTTTAACGTGGCACAATGGGTGACATGCGGCCTGTAATTTTGGTAACGATGGAGGGAAAGTAAATTGCGATAACATAAATTATTCTTTTCCCCGTCTGTTTTTTAATGCGTCAAATTGTAAAAATGAGCCGATTTGTGAAATATTCACTTTTGTAGTAACGTCACATTTTCGCCTGACAAACGCATGAATAAACTGATGAGGCCCGTGGCAATGATAATTTTACATAAGGCGGAAGAATACACAACGTGCATACAATAATATCTTAACTAATTTACCGTTAACAACTTATACTATGCAAAATAATGTGCCTTTATTGACAGCAAAATGGTGATGAATAAGAACAAAATTGTACTTTCACCTACCTTCGTAGCATATACCCAGCTTCGTCAAGACTACGTCATAAATACCGCCTAGACGGTTTTGCAGGCTCAGCGTCATGTATGTTATACTCCATAATCCGAAGCTTAGGTCTACTCAAGTCTCAGCTATTCGTCCATTGTTAGTAGCGACGCCCGATTTTAGCAAAAAAAGATTTCACGGCTAGTTGTAGGGCCGCGGTAGTGTAGTGGTTAGTCTGCTCGTCTCCCAACCAAGGTGAATCTGGTTCGATTTCTGGCGGGATCGTGCCGGACGATGAGGCTGGTCAGCGGGTATTCTCGAGGATTTTCCTCTTCCCCCGCCCATACATTCCGGCGCTGCTCCAATCTCACCTCGCTTCATCCTCATCGGCTCTCAAGACCTCGATGTTAAGAGCCGCTCGAATCTCTTCACTCACTCTCACGACCAGTTGTGTTTCATAACACTTTAGCTCAGATCCACTTACTTTATTAGGTGATATAGGTGTAACGCGTCTTAGGCAGAGACCTGAAGAATTCGGGGATTCATTTTGAGATAAGCTATAATTCAAAACATGAGTGTTTATATATCTTTAGACATTGGTCCGCACGGTGTTTGACACCTCCTGGAGAACGCTGGCCCAATCGTCGCCTTCCCCTGTGACAGCAGACAACGAATGTGGAGTCAATATCGGCTTATTTGCACATAAGACTGTAGAGCCTAATCTGCAGGTCATTGAACTCCCGAATTGTTCAGGTCTCAGGTCTTAGGTAACTGCCCACGAATCACAGACGTGCAGTATCGGAGTTCCCTAATTATGATCTGCCAGCCAAGTAATAAACCGTTATCTCACAAAGATACTCCGCCAATAGTCGAAAGAAACCTGCTGGTGTGGCCGTAGGGGATTGAAATCTAACATGGGCGAAAACATTTTCCGCGAAATTCGGGTGTCCCTAATTTTTAAGGACAGAAAAATCTCGCGTTTTAAACGACCTGTAAGCTAGACCTCTGTCCAAATGTATCTTCGAGACTCAACTGTCTGTTAATTCGCTGCACCCCCCAGTGCGTAACCATTTTTAACTCAGACCAGATTCGGGCCTTGCTCAGAGTTCACCTTGTCATGCCTAATAAATAGGGCCAGTGACTTTTTGCGTAAAAATCGGAGCACACAGTAGACTTAAATACCATATACACACATCAGATGTTGTTATACCTCCATTGGCTGCTGGTGCCGTGTCCGTCATTGACCAAGCCACTCAGGACTAAGTAACTCCGACACTGAACCTTCGTGATTCGTGCACAAACGGCTAACATGGGGCAGAACATTTTTTTAGCAAATCAAAGAAGCTGAAAAACCCTACAGTGCTTTGAACTGTATCTTGCCTCGAAATCTTTTCGCGAAATATCACTGCCCTTACTAATAAACTGTTATCCAACTGCAAACATANCACAAACGGCTAACATGGGGCAGAACATTTTTTTAGCAAATCAAAGAAGCTGAAAAACCCTACAGTGCTTTGGACTGTATCTTGCCTCGAAATCTTTTCGCGAAATATCACTGCCCTTACTAATAAACTGTTATCCAACTGCAAACATAACAGAAGTGTACGTGTGTTTGTGGTCTAACTTTTCCTACACTAATTCGCGAAATGTTCCAGTACCATCCATTAGCTTCTGCTCTAGTGAGTGGCTGGTATTGTCTAACACTACGTAGCTCAGGGTTCCTTACTTTGCACGTTAACTATTGACCCAGCGTACTCTAGATCATGAGTAGGAAGATGCGATCCAGCTGAGATAGGAACCGAAACGTACAGGTGTTTTCAGAAAGCTTTTCCATTCTAATTTGTCCGCTAAATTGTTTACGTGTACGCCGTAATAATGCACTTCCTTTTGATCGAGCCGTTGAAGTCACCTGGCATACGTGAATATTCACTCTCAAAGGTACGTTAAAAATTGTACGATTATGGAAACCTCTCCATCGGCCCTCAAGACCCAGATGTTAAGAGCAGCTCAAATATCTTCACTCACTCACTTGCATTTTAGTACGTTCATATATTTATTATATACATTGTTTTATTTTTATTTTATGCGATTGCAACATATTAAAGATAAGTACACATATATGAAATAGCGGCGCGGTTTCTTTGATGAAGGAGTACCGATTATCTGATCGGCTCTGATTTGTTATGGTGTGCTGCAAAATGTTCTCTATTGGCTGGGCTGCGGACTGGCAAATAGGTTTACCAAGCGCTGATTGGCGAACGGCGTTCTGATCTGTTGCTGGCGGGTGACGCCATTTTGGTGGCGTGCGCGGATGAAGTTCATGCCTGAGTGAAGAGATTTAGGCGGCTCTTAACAGCAAGGTCTTGATAGCCGATGATGGTGATTGAGGTGAGTATGGAGCAGTATGAAAGAAAAACCCGTCGACCAGTGGCATCGTCCGGCACGATTTCCACATGCGAAAAACAGGGAGTGGCCCGGCCGGGGAGCGAACCCGGTTCGCCTTGGTGGGAGGTGAGCAGACTAAATGCTCATCCACTAAGGTCCCATGGAGGTAATGGAATGAATGGTTATTTCGCCTGTATATTCTCAAGCAATTTTCAATCACGATGCGTATCCGTGATGCATACATATAGTCCGTTCACGGTTACTTCCATATTTTCTGAAGCCCTGCTAATGTTCTACTTTCAGGCTATTCCTCCGAATCGCGCTGCAAACAAAGCTTAACTAAGTTTAGAAAATAGTACCAAACGGACAAAGCACCGTATTCGTACGCTCTCAGTTTCATTAAATTTAACTGAGCACTATTTCGTACCAGGCATTACTAACACACAGCTATTTACCTCTCTCTTTATTAATCTTAATTGCAAAAGAAACATGATAAACGATAAATAAAATATACTTCAAAGTGTATCGAAAGTAATATACATTTATGTTAACATAAGTGTAAAACGCTTGTGATACATTGTATATTTCGGGAAAAACCAGATTCAAAATGTGCGGAGATACTGCGAATAGGCTGCAATGCCTATTTATTCTGTAAAACTGACCATGACGAGTATGTGTGTAAGTTAATAAAAATGAAACTAAGGGTCCTTTAGACTGAAATCACGCGCTTCTGCCAGAGGTTCATTTTTTAATGCCTCGTCCGGACAATTATTTCCTTCGAAGATAGGAGCAGCTCTTGAGGGCAGAATTACCAACACAATCTCTTACCCTCGCATGATCTCACCCGGTCGCACTCCAGAAGACTTATATTACTTCATCCCCCCCCCNGAGCGTTGCCAGTCATCCTCCTGATGTCACCCCCTGCGCACCGGTGGTCGCACGCCTCATAACCCTCCGGGCGGAGGAGGGGGTTGCCCCCACGAGGCGACCTCTCCAGATAAGCCAGGTCTTCCACACGCTTGCTGGCGAAGTTCCACCTCAGCGGTGTGCCCCCCGCCAACCCCACGACTGCAGTCTTCCTGGCAGCGGGGTTGGTCCGCCCCTGCTGGGCGGCGCCCAACATCTTCACGCCCTCCGCTCGAGTGAAGTGAACCCAGTGACCCTGGGTTAACCCAATTACACCCGGTGTACACAACTGTGCACATTACGCACGTGTAGGTACATTTTTGTCTGTACTGCTGCACACTGCACACTGTCTGTTTACGTGCGTATACATACCTGATATAAACATCTATGCAATCTCGAAAGTTGAGGAATGGTGTAGGGACCTGAGTTTGAGACCCGAAATTATAAAAAAATATGAATGTTTTATCGGACTTAGAAAAATGTGGTAATTTTTTCCAGTTTTCGGTGAATATTATAAGAATTTATATTAAAGGCGAACCGGAAGTTTTAGCAATCGGCTAAAATAATAAGAGTAAGATAATAGGATTGAAAATCGATTGATGACCCGAGCTGTTGATGCCTTTTTTTTTACCAATGTTCGTACATTAATTTCTTACTGGTTAGTATTCACGCGCGCTTGATATAAGGATTTAAGTCATCTCCATCTTTAGGGACACCCGAATTTCGCGAAAACATTTCACGATCAGTTGTATTTCATAAAACGTTAGCTGAGATCCCCCGTCTCGATTGGCTGATCTAGGTGTTACACGTCTAAGGTGTGTGCTCGCGAATCACAGACGTACAGGATCGGAGTTGCCTAATTCTGATTGGCCAGTCGAGCAAGAAAATGTCTTCTCGCAGAGACACGTGTCTAATAAGCGAATGGATACTGCTGACACGCCTGTAGGGTATTGAAATCTAGAATTTGCAGAAATCTTACCTAATGATTAGGGGCAGTGATATTTCGCAAAAAGATCTCGGGACAAGATACAATCCAAAGCACTGTAGGGTCGTCCAGCTTCTTTGATTGGCTAAAAAAATTTTAGTCCGTGTTTACCGTTTGCGCACGAATCACGAAGGTATAGTGTCGGAGTTACCTAGTTCTGAGTGGCTTGGTCAAATCCGGACACGGCACCAGCAGCCAATGGAGGTATAACAACAGCTGAGGTGTGTATATAGTATTGAAATCTAATGTGCTCAGATATTTACGCGAAAAGTCACTGGCCCTACTTATCACGTAGAATAATTATTTGCCAAAATATATCTCCTACTAAAGAAAGATCGCGATGTTATGTTGTCGCTTTCCACTGACGGACGTAAAAACAGACGGATTACTGCTGGACGGACGACTGACAGACGTGACGGGCTATCGTGAGTCCAGCTCTTACTGTTCTAGGTCATAATAGGTTGATATTACTGTAGCACAACGTGTAGCCTGTCTGTGATAACGAAACAAGTGTTGTGTCGACTTAAGTACAGCACGCATCATAATATAATTTGTTTGCAAAACCTGAAACCGAAAGTTAAAGTAGGCGTGAAATGGTTACGTGCATGCCAGCCAATAACGGGCTTCCAATGTCAGGGTAGCTCTATTCTGATTGGCCCAGTCAAGTGGCTTCTAGCGCAGACAAGTAGCCAATAGCCATAGGTAGGGCCAGTGACTTTTCGCGTAAAAATCGGGGCACACAGTAGACTTCAATACTATATACACACCTCAGCTGTTGTTATACCTCCATTGGCTGCTGGTGCCGTGTCCGTCTTTGACCAAGCCACTCAGGACCAAGTAACTCCGACACTGAACCTTCGTGATTCGTGCGCAAACGGTTAACACGGGCCAGAACATTTCTTAGCCAATCAAAGAAGCTGGACGACCCTACAGTGCTTTGGACTGTATCTTGTCTCGAAATCTTTTCGCGAAATATCACTGCCCCTAGATATAGGAAATTTGTAGGCTTGCACGTAACAAGTTGAAGTCTAGCTTGCGCATAAATATTTTCGCGAAAACAGGTGAACTTATTCATGGCTGTTCAATGAAAGTAAACGTGCTCGAATTCCGCCGACTGTATACGCGAAATTCCCCGACTCTCTACACAATCAGTTTCCACGCATTACGAGAAATTACGCAGGTTGCCCGTACGCGCGAAAAAAAAAAATGCGTGGCTTAATCAAATAAATCGGTTAAATGCTCATATTACAAAACCAATTTTCATTCGAAGCGCACGCATTTAATTGGGCAGTAATAGGCATACGGTTGCATTCACCGCTCGCACGAAAAATTCTCTTCTAGTTTTCAAAACGAGATAAAAATTTATATTTTCCGTTATAAAAGTTTATCGAGTTATTTCGCATAATTTTCGTATCCATAAAATATGCCATGCAAAATATTTCGTGGTGTGACAATAAATATATGTTTTAAATTTCTATTGAAACTAATTATCTGTTCCATATCACATTATAGAAATTCTAAAACAATTTTGTCGCCCACAAAACCTTTAGCATATTAATATTATGGTAATTTAAATTTACTGTATATTGCCAAACATAAGCTAATGCAGTGAAAGAAAAAAGGACACAAGAAACAAACAAAAACATTGCAATATAGTGACAGTTATCTAGGAGCATCTAATATAATTAATGTTTATTGTATATAATTGTTTTCTTGTTCGGTGGTTATTTGGGTCCCTCTGACTATGCTTCCAGTTTTTTTTGTTGTCATTTAGAGTGTTAGCCACATTATGAACACACCACCTAAAATGTTATGCGTTTTGGTGTATGTGGAAGATACGCTGAAGGATTATACGGTAAGTAGAATGTTATTTTTACCAGTTATTATAGTGTCGGAAGTGTAGTGAGACAACTGAGAAAAACAAATTTTCTTGGTCGCCGTGAAAAATACGTAACTCACTCACTGGTGCTAGAAGTGAAGAGATTTGGGCGGTTCTTAAAAGCGAGTTCTTGAGATCCGGTGAGTGTGATTGAGGTATGGAGCAGCGCCGGAATGCAAAGGCGGGGGAAACGGGAGATCCCCGAGAAAACTCGCCGACTCGCGGCATCGTCCGGCACGATACCCACATGCGACCCGAGAGCAACTCCACCGGGTATCGAACCCGGTTTGCGTGAGTAGGAGGCGAGTAGTCTGACCACTACACCACCGTGGCCTCCTGGCGTTCAGACGCATTACGAATCAGATCTCTAGAAACATGCGCAAATCACGTTGCTAACAAGGAATAAACTTATTGTATTTGAGAAGTAATCCTTGCTGTGTAAAATTAATGTCATATATAATTTTTTTTGTGCGGTAGGTCCATTGTAGTGGACGCAGGATGAATTGTATACAGGTATTTTCTCTGCATTGTTTGAACAGCAGACAAACGTATTTGAATACATAAACTAAATAACATTTTAAGATCCTTTATATATATTTTTTTTTACTGTTTTATAAAACCTTGCAATAGCATTTGAGGACATGGTAACTACAGGAGAGCAAAAAAAAATATAACGGAAACAAAACACAAAGTTTTATTACTTAAAATTTATAGCTAGCGACAGGAACATTTTGCTAGTTCAATTTCATGTAGGTTAGACTACACAGTCGCGTGTATATTCGCGTCTCAGACGTTCGTACATTGGTTGCTGCCCCAGGGAGTAGCCATTACTTCTCAAATTACAGTATGGGATTCGCTACTTGTTTTCCTGCAAGTTTTATATTGGCTCATATTCGTCCAGGGAGTGTCCAATAAACTATGATCCAATTGCAAAAGCTATTTAAATGTACATATGTTTCACGTCTGTCTTGTCCTGAAATAAATTCGCGAATTTTTTTTTCTTTGTTTATAACTAGGGCCAGTGACTTTTCGCGTAAAAATCGGAGCACACAGTAGACTTCAATACTGTATACACACCTCAGCTGTGGTTATACCTCCATTGGCTGCTGGTGCCGTGTCCGTCTTTGACCAAGCCACTCAGGACTAAGTAACTCTGACACTGAAACTTCGTGATTCGTGCGCAAACGTTTAACACGGACCAAAACATTTTTTTTAGCCAATCAAAGAAGCTGGACGACCCTACAGTGCTTTGGACTGTATCTTGTCTTGAAATCTTTTCGCGAAATATCATTGCCCCTATTTATAACAAAGTTACGCAGACGAGTCTTAAGGCTCTTTAAAACCCAATTTTTTGTCCTTAAGTATTGCGGATATTTAATGGTTTCATGACGTGATATTGGTGACATCTTAATAAAAAAAACCAAATAATTTAATAGTTATAATGATGTTTTTAGGCGTATAGTGAGCATCTGAACTTTAGATATTTATTCGTAAACGTTTCAAAAAGTTATTTCAAAGCAAATTTGTTCTCAGGTCAATTGTTTATTGATGTCATAAGCGCGGGACGTTAGAGTTTTATCTCAAATTCGACGTTTCTGGCATCTACTTGATAGCTTAAACATCTCTAAATGTACAGGGCTTTTACGTTACTGTTGATGCAAAGAAACTATGTCTGGAGATTGGGCACTGGGATTACGAACATGCGGTATATGTGTACATATATATTATATACACACATACGTAAGTTATATACGATATTTAAATGCATATACGTATAGATACAAGTACATGTATACAGATACACATTTAAAAATAAATAATAGAGGGAAACCATTTGTTTGGGGCAAAGAAATCGAAAGTTTGTAAATGGCGAAACAAATATACTGTTTAATGAAACAAAATTAAATTTTTTGCCATATTTGTTTGCACCAACCAGGTTCCCGTGCAGTAAGGCTTTAACTTAAAATTGAAAATTGTGATACGGGATAATTGCAAAACAGATTTCCAAGAAACCTTCTTCACCACATTATAATAACGTGAGCAATTATTTCGAACTGTTGTCTAACCTACGTTGTTATTTTTTGTCTCATTTTGAGTTTTGTACGGAAAAAAAGTGTAAGTTTGAAATTCCTACAAACCGTTTCAATAGTTTTTGAAAAGTAATTTTCCTTCAGTCTCTTACATTATTTCAGACTAATATTTCATATTAACAAAAAGTACGTAATATGCTAAATTTTAAGAACAATTAAAGACCATTACGAGGTTTCATCATACGACTAGCACCAAAAATATTGGAAAATTCCACCCAGAAACGAATATTAAGGACAAAATAGTACTTGCGAAGTTTTATAGCTAAAGATGCGCAAAATTTGCATCATTTTCAGAGGTCTTGTTATTTTCACAGACTTGTACATTCTCCATTACGCCATTTGATAATTGCCTGCAGTCAAGGTGTGAAGTTATTCACAATATGATTATGTGCACGTGATTCGAGGATACAAATGTGAAGTGTTGATTCATTGGATTATATTTTCTCAGGGCGTGTCAAAAACTTGCAGTCCAACAACCAAAGCAGTGGAAACGTACATACGTTTGAATAACAAACTGTCATCAAATTAATAACTAGAATTTTGCTGTTCGCTATAGGCTGTTTGCGGTTAATTGAGCACTTTAGAAATCAACCTTTGAAAAATGTCACTGCACGTATTTTAATTGGCACAGATACTTGCATGCACCCAGTAACATTGGTAATGACAGAGATAAAGTAATACCATCACTTATCATTGAATTAAAAGTTTTTTGATAAACATTTATAAAAACTAAAATTATTTATTTCGCTTAAAATTTTTATAATAGGTTTAAATGTACAAATCATCAAATTTGTAAAATATTTACTTTTATAATAATTTTACATTTTCTGTGACTGACAGAAAAATTAAGTTATCAGGCCCATGGATATGTTGATTTTACATATATATACACATATATATATATATATATATATATATATATATAGTGGGAGAATACACAACGCGCGTACAAGTAGAGATCTCAAGCTGGGGTTTTGAAAAATCCCAGTTCTCCGTGAACTGCCTATATTTCTAAGTAGGGACAGAAAAATAACGTGAATTAATTTCATGACAAGATAGACGTTAAACACTTGTACATTGAAGTCAACTTTACAATTGCATCACAGTTTATTATACACGTCCCGGACGAATCTGAGCCAATAGCAGACTCGCACGGAAACAAGTAGCGAATCCCATACTGCCACGTGTGTAGTAACACTGGCTACTCTCTGGAGCAGCAGCCAATGTACAAACATCGGAGGCTCGAGTATACACAGGACTGTGGAGTCTAGCCTACACGTCATTGAATACACGAATTTTTCTTGTCCCTAGTTATATTAAAATAATTTTTGTACTCAGANGTTACTCTCTGGAGCAGCAGACAATGTACAAACATCTGAGGCTCGAGTATACACAGGACTGTAGAGTCTAGCCTACACGTCATTGAATACACGAATTTTTCTTGTCCCTAGTTATATTAAAATAATTTTTGTACTCAGAATAAATTTATTGTAGCCGAGCTGTGGAGCACACTAATAACTAGCATCAATTTTATTTTGTTTTCAAGAAGGAAGACATTTTCAACTAAGAGTTACTCTGGCTGTGCTGGAGTATCGTCCGGAATGTGTTACGAGCTGGCAGGAGTGTTTGAACCAGCGTGGAAGTCGCGGTGTGTATATAGCAGGCGCAGCACCGTGAAGCGAGTGAGGTGTGGATGGAGCGATACCGCCGGACGATAGCGCCAATGCTGCATGTGCCTGCGAGGCTGGCCGCCGAGGGGGTGAGGGAGGGATGGAGGGGAGGTAAATGGAGCGGAAGTGATGGATAAAACGGCAGGAGGGTGAGGAGATGGAGTGTTGGTGGTGTGGAAGAGTGGGGGAGGGGAGGGTGAAGCTCTCTACTCGAGAGAGAGAGAGAGAGAGAGAGAGAGAGAGAGAGAGTGCGATGCAGGCGTCTACTGTGTAGTCTGTATTGGTTGCGTCATTTCAGTAGCGAGTGCGACTGAAACTAGCGAAACACTTGCTTCAACCCGTACGGTCAAACGTTAAGTTCGAAGTTCAAGTGTTGCAATTATGTAATTTTTTTTAAGCGCTGTACTTGTGTTCAGCACTTGTCCTGCAACTAGTGAACAACGTGCTGCGAGCTCGATGATATTGGCATTCACCGTTAATGGCAAAGAGGTGTAGAAAATGCCCACAAATATCAGATAAGCCATTTAGTAATACTGCGCACTGACGCCTTGCTGTGTACAGCACCGGTAGTAAGTCTCATTCACGTGCAACGCGTCCAAAATCGTGGACATGACGATTGAACGGGTCAACAGTTTGGGTACGGTACAGACATGCCGGCAATCAAGAAAGCTAGAAGTGGGTCTCCTACATTCACGACTGCATCACCATCAGTTCTGCTGTTCTCTGTATTCCCATTTACAACCGTCCTATTGGTCTATACACTAAACAACTTTTGTTACTTTGCCGGCTCTCTACCAATGTAATGCCGAGTTGCAGGCTAAGTAATATTTCCTCGCCCGTGTCTGTAAAGAATGTGGATGCCGAAATATCACGGCAAACTCCATACAACGGCAGCACTCGAAGTGTTAAGAGTTTTTAAGTTCTTAAACGTATATTTTAAGTGTTTTACGATGTTGCACAACTTTGTGAGATGTACGAATTTTTTATAGAAATACGAAACCACTTTAAAAATAACTTTCAGCTACTTTATTTCATATCACAGTTACGAGAATTTGAATCCTAATCTTTTGAAGCACGATTGTCTATAATTTTGACGATGCACAGGAAGTAAAGGAAGATATAAAAGTAATAACGATTTTCCGAATATAAGTAGGGGTAGTAGAATTTCGCGAAATAGATTTCTGTACAAGTTATATTTCAAAACACTGTAGGGTCGTTTACCTATTTTGATTGGCTGAATTACTTTTTGACACGTGTTAACTGTCTGCAAACGAATCACGTAGGAGCATTGACGATGATGCCGAATTATGAGTGCTTGTAGTATTGAAGTCTGCCGTGCTCTCATATTATTACGTGAAAAATCACTATCTCCAAATGTAAGTAATATATGATTTTTAATGATCTTTTCACTGAACTTTTTCCAAGCACAAATCAGTATAAGTATATATTTGGGGTGTACAGGAACTACGCAATACATGCATTTTATTAATTGCTTTGAATGACAGCATGCGATACTTAAAAGTTTAAAAGTGCTTGAAACGAATTAAAATTAGTGTGAATTATTTCTGACCTGTAACGTTAGAAGCGCACACACAATTCTCTCTGCAGACGTAACTCGCACACACTACCTCTATTACTCCCAGGACGTCTGGCAGCACTCATGAACGAGGGGACCACCTTGCGTTTTTTTTAAAATCAAGATATCTACAGTGCAATTTGTCACAAGTATTTTAAACGAATTCCAAGAAGAGGACGCGACCGCCCAAAAGGCACAGAGCAAACACACACACATACATACACACATCCATACATACATACACACATACATACACAAATACATACTCACATACATAAAAACATACATACAAAAATTCATACACCAACACATACAACAATACACACAAACACACGCATATATACACATATACACATATACATACACACATACACATATACATACACACATACATACACATACATACACACACACATGCATACACATATACATATATACATACACACATACATACACTTATACATACATAAATTCATACACCGACACATACAACAATACACACAAACACACGCATATACACACATACATACACATACATACACACATATACACACATACATACACATACATACACACATACATACACACACATACATACACACACATACATACACACACATGCATACACATATACATATATACATACACACATACATACACTTATACATACATAAATTCATACACCGACACATACAACAATACACACAAACACACACATATATCCATACATACACACATATATACATACACACAGGCATATACACATACACACGCATGCATACACACATAGATAAGTACATACACATACAATACACACACACACATACATTCACAGCGCGAAGCTCTGGAAAAGGGCATTGAGCCTGAGTGGCTACAACGTACTCCATGATGTTCTTTATTGACTGTGCTGCCAGGTGCTGATTGACGGGCGACCGTAGACTAAAGATGAGGTAGAGCGCTTGTTTGTCTTCTGCGCGTGTACCCAATAATGACCTACCCCCGAAGGAACACAACTGTCAAAAGTCACATGGTCAACAGCGATGGAAGTGTTTGTTTATTTATTAATATTTTAAACGACGAGCACTATTTTTGTTATAAAATACTTTTACCAATTTGGGTTTAGTAAAACTTCATTACATATTGGTTAGAGGAAGTATAAAAACGTCTCAAAGAACTTGTTTACTAAGCAGTGTTGTAACCTGAAATACAATCCACGCCGTTTTGGAAGGCGTATTGGCAGAAAAGCAGTCGAATGTTGGGAGACGGAGATTGGTTGTACGCAGCCAGTGAGATAGGTCTACCTCACATTTAGACTGCGTCTCAATTCCCTTCAAGTATACACATGTCCATACTTCGCCCCGCCTGAGACGTCACTAAGTATATGTTTAAGCTTGGTTTGCAGGAGGTGGAAGAATATCCTCGAAGTAGCAATTAAGCAGGGCTTCAGAAAAGTGTGAAGTACCCGGGAATGGATTATTNGAGGTGGAAGAATATCCTCGAAGTAGCAATTAAGCAGGGCTTCAGAAAAGTGTGAAGTACCCGGGAATGGATTATTTATTTTTTTGATCCAATGATCTTCTAAGTGAATGGGATTCGCAAACAGTGCTACATCCGAGAACGAAGCGTACAGTTAATTGGTCGTGGTAACAAAGTAAGTGCTGGTACAGCTTAACCATTTCATGTTCAGTCAACATGTTGCANCTACAGTTAATTGGTCGTGGTAACAAAGTAAGTGCTGGTACAGCTTAACCATTTCATGTTCAGTCAACATGTTGCAGATGAAAGTTGCATTTGGCCAACACTGTACTCTGACAGGCATAATACGCAATGATCTTCCTTGTGGGTAGCTGATTTGTAGGCCGTGCTACACCTCTACGTTATGGCTAGGGCCAGTGACTTTTCGCGTAAAAATTGGAGCACACAGTAGACTTCAATACTATATACACACCTCAGCTGTTGTTATACCTCCATTGACTGCTGGTGCCGTGTCCGTCTTTGACCAAGCCACTCGGGACTAAGTAACTCCGACACTGAACCTTCGTGATTCGTGCGCAAACGGTTAACACGGGCCAGGACATTTGTTTAGCCAATCAAAGAAGCTGGACGACCCTACAGTGCTTTGGACTGTATCTTGTCTCTAAATCTTTTCGCGAAATATCACTGCCCCTAGTTATGACTCGTTCATATCACTACGACCGAACACAGAGACTACAAGTTATTGGTTGTGATAACGAAACAAGTACTTTGTCATCTCAAATATAGTACGGATTAAAATATTTCTTATTTGCAACAGTTGAGATTGTAAATTAATGAGTAATGTACGGGATAAAGTTCAGCTCGCATCAAAAACTCTGTGACTTGCGACGTTTGGCGTCGTGAATTAAAGCGGATTTGTGAAGGCGTATGAGAAAAAAAAGATTATAATTATCATTCTATACGCGTGCATATTCTGTGCCAAACAGGATCTGGACGGTCGTAGAACCCCGCTGCATGTGACGTGCCTCTGAAGGCGCATCCCCTAGTCAGCAGGAGGGATGATGAGTGCTGCAGAGGGGGCGGGAAAGGGCGCGGTGGTATGGTATTTGTCCAGCACGGCAGAGGATTATCGAGGCATCCAGTGGCGGCGCACGGGTGGCTCGTCAAACATTCACGCGCCGTGCGTGCGTGCGTGTGTGCGTGTCTGTCGATACATTGGGTGCAACAGCTGACAGGAATCCCTAGGCTTGGATGGGGTTGCGTTTGCGGGGGGTTGTTTCCATTCTTATTGACTCGTATGACTCGGTCACTCACTAACGTAACAGAGTCTCTTTCATTTCCCACTTAATTAACACTTTCAAGCATACTTTAATGTGTGGTTATATGTGCTGCAAGTAATTTTGATACGTGCCGCATTTAACGGCTCCGCCTACCAAGTCGGCAGCTGCCAACTTCAAATGGGGAATCAATGTTAAACGAAATTCCTTCTCATTGCGTCCATTTTAAACATAACTATTTCAAACAAAAAGTATTCTACGTGAAATTTCTTAAGTAATGTTGCTATTTTAAGACATCTTGGCGATTGTTTTGTTAAATATATTTTTTCTTATATAAAATATTGAAATTTACATTAAAAAGACAAATAAATAACGTTTTTTTTTAAATTATTTTATATGTTAAATTTTCTGAGCAAGTCACGTAAAAATAGAAGGAATTTCGTTTACCATTGTTTCCCCATTTGATGTTCACGGCTGCCGACTTGGCAGGCAGGGGCGTTAAGTCGACACAACACTTGTTTCGTTCAATAAAAACGTGCAAAATTCTCCTTGTTATATGACGAAAACAAAAATATTAAATTAAAGCTAATTCAAATGTATAACACCGAGTGCCAGATGATAATGTACATAAAAGGTATGGACAAATGTGACTCATTTGCTTACAGCATAAAACAAAAAGTTTGCATAACATCGCAACAGGACTCAAAATACGTTCAGACTTGTATTTATAAAATAGGAACATTTTATTTTTCTCGTTGTTTACCAAAACCTGTTTCAGTTCATGCCAAAGAAACAAAGTATCAGTCAATGCCAGCAGAAAGATCATTCACCGAATGTTTTGAATGTTGCCTGACTTTCTCAGTTATCACTAAAAGACCTGAAAAATTCGCGGATTCATTTTGGGACAAGCTAGAATTCAAGACACGTGAGTTTATATAACCTTAGCCATTGGTCCACGCGGTGTTTGACACTTCCTAGAGAATGGTGTCCAATTGTCGCCTTCCACTGTGTCAGCAGGCAACCAATGCGCAGTTGATATCAGCATATTTGTACATAAGACTGTAGAGTCTAGCCTGCAGGTCATTGAACTCGCGAATTTTTCAGGTCTCTAGTTATCACGTACCTCTCTTCTGTCTTCCTATATATTCTGTGTGTTATTTTGTGCGTATAAATTCAACCATAAATTATTTTAGTGTGTTGCAATAATGTAAACCTTAACTTGATTTCACGTCTTGAATTATGGGAGACTGCAAATTTACTAAAACACAACACACATGAACAATATCATCAACATATGGGAGCAGTTCAGTTGATAGTTTGTCTAACATGATATATATTTCAATTCTCTGATTGCACCTCAATACGTGAATTCGAACACTGGAAACACTGTAGGTATTTTCCACTTCTTCGCCTGCCAATTTACCATCATTGGGAATCGGCGGTGTAACAGCAATTGCCCCTTTGTCGGAGGGGCTTGCTTTAATTCCTGGAAAACCTTTTATCAGCTATTACTTCGTCGCCGCTCTCCAATGAAGTCAACAACCAGCAGTCGTTTGTGATAAATGTCACTCGACCTGTCACTGTAGCATTTCGATTTGAAGCACGCCATCCCACTAGGCGTACTGCATATTAAGAATTTAACTGTGACGGCACCCTTGTAATTTGAGTAAAGAAACACTCTTTGATAAATGTTTGGTGACTGTTCAACTTTAACTTCCACACAGTCAATTATCACTCTGCACTTGAGGTACTTCGTTGTTTCNCCCTTTGTCGGAGGGGCTTGCTTTAATTCCTGGAAAACCTTTTATCAGCTATTACTTCGTCGCCGCTCTCCAATGACGTCAACAACCAGCAGTCGTTTGTGATAAATGTCACTCGACCTGTCACTGTAGCATTTCGATTTGAAGCACGCCATCCCACTAGGCGTACTGCATATTAAGAATTTAACTGTGACGGCACCCTTGTAATTTGAGTAAAGAAACACTCTTTGATCAATGTTTGGTGACTGTTCAACTTTAACTTCCACACAGTCAATTATCACTCTGCACTTGAGGTACTTCGTTGTTTCNCAATGTTTGGTGACTGTTCAACTTTAACTTCCACACAGTCAATTATCACTCTGCACTTGAGGTACTTCGTTGTTTCCACAACGCTTTTCCTGCTAGGCCAAAACACATCATTAGCCAATGCAAATGCCAGCAACATTAACGTTGTGGCAAAAATGCGCGACACTACTGTACGATGAACCCCGAACATAACTCTCGTAGCAGAATACGACAATCCAGTTTTCATTTTCATAAAAAAATATATGAACAAGCGATTATATTCGCTAATCTTAAGGTACGATTGAGTTTCGGTTGGTAACAATGTTGACAACAGATTGAAAACCACAAATGTCACTCCTGTTAAATCTCGTAGTTCTGTTTCAACCGTGATTGAAGAATATCCCTGGAAACCTAGTACATATTTCATTTAAATTATCACTCGTGTTCCTGAGCTCTTGTAACGTTCCATGTGTGACTATAGTTCCGCATACAATGGAACAGACGCTCGAGTAGACAATTCTTACCCACTTATCGTGCAACCAAAAAAAAAAAAAACGAAATCGCTGGGAATGGTTTCACTGACGTCTGTCTGTATCGCAAATTCGCGTATACGTAACAGCAGAACTCGTCGAACACTCGTCTCCTACAAAACTTGCATTTCCATTATCCTTCTCTTCGTTTTACGGGTCTTTCAAACCTTTCCCCAACGTAAAATGAGGCGGTTTTCTCTATAATATTGTGGAAAAATACTGGGAATATATGCTGTATTCTGGGGATGTCTCGGCTGTATGTTTCCAACAAAATGGCTGCTGCATATTCTCGACGCGGCTGTCGGTTCCCAATGTGACCCAGCAGGACGGATATTCAAATATTCACTAATTACCGATATGAATACATTTCAATAAATAGTTATTTATCATCATATAAATGTCATCGTTTGGGCCAGTGACTTTTCGCGTAAAAATCGGAGCACACAGTAGACTTCAATACATATATGTG
This sequence comes from Clitarchus hookeri, assembly GCA_002778355.1. Lineage (NCBI taxonomy): Eukaryota > Metazoa > Arthropoda > Insecta > Phasmatodea > Phasmatidae > Clitarchus > Clitarchus hookeri. The sequence continues at coordinate 64,354 of NQII01002712.1, read as the reverse complement.
TGGAGTCGACAACTTATACTTCCATTGGCTGCTGGTGCCGTGTCCGTCTCTGACCAAGCCACTCAGTACCAAGTAACTCCGACACTGAACCTTCGTGATTCGTGCGCAAACGGTTAACACGGGCCAGAACATTTTTTAGCCANAAGTAACTCCGACACTGAACCTTCGTGATTCGTGCGCAAACGGTTAACACGGGCCAGAACATTTTTTAGCCAATTATAGAAGCTCGACGACCTTACAGTGCTTTGGACTGTATCTTGTCTCGAAATCTTTTTTGCGAAATATCACTGCCCCTAGTCATCGTAATTTTTTTTTTTTTCACAGAATTTTGACAATGAGCTAGACAGCCTGATTTGTAAACTTATTATACCTTTGAATGTTTACGATTTTAAAAATACTTCATTGGGATAGTCATTTATAAAAACAATGTTGCTATTTAACAGTAAAGTACAAAAAATGTGCATTGAAAGTCTTTCATACATCCTACCTAAATGTACAATACTTTTATAAGATGTGTAGCACTGTAATCCATTCACGGTTACTCCACACTTTTCTGAAACCCTGCTACAGTTCTACTTCCAGGATATTACTCCGCCTCATACAAACTAAGCTTAACTAAGTACAGAAAATTACACCAAAGGCCAACGCACCGAATTCGTGCGCACTTAGTTGTATTAATATTTTGCATGAGAACTATTTCTTACTAGGCGCTACCAACACAGGTATTTTCTCACTGTTATAAATTACATTTATTATAAATTACATATTATAATTAGAAATAAAATTTATGTAAAACATTTAGTTTAACGAAAAACAAGATACTTTTATGTTAACACAGGTACAAAACGCTTGTGATGCATTGCATATATAGGAAATAACTAAACACCTAATACATTGGGTGATTTTTCAAAGGTTTGATTAAAAAAGTGTGAAGAAACAGCGACTAGACTATACTTACTCTTGTCTGTGCACCGCCTGTATCCACAACTTACGTCGCTCCTCTTCATTTTCCGTGTTGGAAACGAATGAAAAACCACGTGTCGGGGGTTTGTGTTTCCGCAAGCACTTGTGCGCCCAACAACACAGCAATTTGCGTTGCCTTCCCGCTTTCTTGATCCGTCCATCCCGCTAATGGTCTTGACGTGACAGCTGGTGCCGCGCATTCTCTTCTCCCATCGTCCTGCAGTTAGTTACCGCAGTCTCCGCCAGAGTAGCGCGCACGGCGGGTCGCTTCCAACTTTTCTGCAGCCCTGATGAAGTTCGACTTCGATGATATTCCTCCGCATCGTGCAAACAAGGTGCAACCGATTCCACCCACTGCGATTGGAAAGGGCGTTCTCTCTTTCTATTGGGAGCATTCAACTGCTCTCAATTAAAGAGCTCTGTTCAAGCTCAAAAATAGACATGTTTGGATCAAATAGTCTGGCCGAGTGCACTTACACGTTATAATGCCTGACGTGAATTTGTCTGGAGTGACAACAATATGCCTGGAAGTTCTAAACCTGAAGTGCACTCTAATCTAAGCTCAGGATAAGGTCTCTTGTTAAACCATTGTGGTAGGCACAAGAGGGAGAGCTGGAACGCTGCAAGAAACTGCAGAAAAAAATGTAGTGAATTTCACCGAAGAGAGAGCGCACCCGTATTCGTGCGCACTCAAGTCTGATAATATCTTCCGCAGGAACTATTTCTTACTAGGCATTACGAAAACACGGATTTCCTACCTATTTTTATCCGTGTAAATATATATACATACACACACGCGTTTGGCCCTCCAAGGAGCACGTAGAAACATTAATTAGCATTGGTCTTCTTATTGTTCTTCTTATCTTCTTATCTTATATTCATGTAAATTACAAATGAAATATTATTATATGCAGATAAATCATCAGGAAAAACAAATTTAACAAAAAAATTTAACATTTTTATGTTAACCGACGTATAAAACGCTTGTGGTAGATTACAAATATAAGAACCAACCAAGTGCGTAATACATGGGGTAATATTTCAAAGGTTTGATTAAAAAAGTGTGAATAAACAGTGAATATACTGTATAAAGGCAGTAGGGCCGCGGTGGCTTAGCGGTTAGACAGCTCGCCTTCCACCAAGGCGAACCGGGTTCGATTCCAGGCGGGGTTATCCCCTGGATTTTCGCATGTGGGAATCACCGCTGGTCCCTTTCACCCGCCCACGCATTCCGGCGCTGCTCCATTTTCGTCGCGTTTCACCCTCGTCGGCTGTCAAGACCTCGTTGTCGCGGGTCGTCCAATTCTCTAGTGAGGGCGGGCGCCGTGCATGCCGACCCCACCGGATGGGGGCGCGCGCACCCCTGCGGGGTGCCGGGCTGTTAGTGGCACCCTAATTAACCCACCCTCCCGTTCTTCGCTCGCTACCGCCCCCGACACCGCCACCCTCCTAATTATCGAGTTATCGAGCACGGCGCGCCACCCCCTGGACCAGGGAGGCTGGAGGAAGGATATGGGAGCAGGGGTGGTGGGTGGGGGGTTATCTTCAACTGCGAGGCGTCCCATCTCGTGTTGTGCCGGAGCCAATCCCAACCCAGGCGACGGGCGAGAGGACGCCGCCGCANCGCGCGTGCACGCAAACACCCGGTCCCACACTCACCTGCTGACGTTCAACTACCCCCACACCCTCTCCGACCACCCGGACATTCAGTGGCGTTATACGACCACATGCACAGATAAATACTATAAGGACCGTTATGCAGTTCACGCATGCGTAATGAAACGGGCACGGAGCACGTAAACGCAACGAGCAGACGAAACGGGACGAATTTTAGTTATTCTACAATACACAGAAACGCACCGTTGTGTAACCTACGGAAAAAAAAAAGCTTGTGTTAAAAAAAGTATGAATAAACCCTTAGAACAACACACAGCGATTTTTAATATAGTCCATTCACGCTTACTTCCAACATTTTTGAAGCCCTGCTCAAGTTACAATTCCAGGATATTCCTCCGCCTTATTCAAACAAAGCCTGGCCTACTCTAAGACGAATAGCAGCAAAGGTAAAACGCACGGCATTCGTCCGCACTCGGTGTAATAATACTTTGCGTGAGAAATATTTCTTATAGGCATTACCAACACACCCATTTTATTACTGTTCTTATTCATATTAATTATAAACTTAGCATTAAAATTTATAAACTCGTTTTCTTCCTAACACGAGCGGAAATAACCTCAACTCGGTTAAACTTTGTTTGCACGAGGCGGAGGAATATCCTGGAAGTAGGACTCCAGCAGCGCTTCAGAGGAAGTCTGAGGTTACCGTGCATGGACTATACCCGGGCGTGGCGACTGTTTTCGCACATTTCGGCGGAAACACATTCGCGAGTGGCGGCGGCCCAGTGGCGTGTAGCACGGGCGATGCGATGCGATGCGATGCGATGCGATTCGTGCGCCGCCAAGCGGAAATCGGGGGATGTCTTTGTTTGTTCCGCGTACCGAGCCCAACCACGCGAAATGATTAACATTTACAGACATTAGCTGCAGGTGGCGGAAAAAAAAAAAAACAAAAAAAAGGGTGGTGGGAGATCAACGTGCGCTGTTGTTTTGTTTATCGACGAGTTCTGCCGCGGATGTTCCTGTCCTCATTCGTTTGTTTTTCAGTTTTTTTTACCTCCCACAAATGTCGCCCGCTTAGTGTCTTGGGGCGAACCGACAGTAACTTAACGAATTAGAGTCGGTGCATATCAGCAAGTACGGACACAGTAAATTCCCGACGAATTGTCATTCGAGTCGATTTAAGAGATGTGGGCGGATCTTAACAACGAGGTTTTCAGAGCTTATGAGAATGAAATGAGGTGAGGATGGAGCAGCGCCGGAATTCAAAGGCGGGTGAAACTTGGAGATCCCCGTGATAACCCCCCTAGACCAGCGGCATCGTCCGGCACGATTTCCACTTGCGAAAATCCGGGAATGACTCTGCCAGGGATTGAACCCGATTCGCCCTGGTGGGAGGCGAGCAGTCTAACCACTCAGCCACAGCGGCCCCGACATGTCTTCGAAAACACTCATCTCATCTGGTCCAGTTTCCAATTCAGCTTAGTTTTCTGCATACTACTTTCTACTTTAGAGTATCAGAATATTCACTGGCTCATCGAAATGGGGCAGCAGCTTCAAAAAATGCACGACCGCCGATAGCGCAAGAAAATTGCCTGACGTGTCAAAATATATATTATTTTGGTCGTACTCGATTGAAGTGGTTCTTTTAGAAAACAAGGATCGCTACAATTGAGTTCTTGGTCGTAATAATGTTTCGTTTACTATGTCATTTTATTTGACATTTCTGGTGGCGCATGTAAGGAAAAAAATTCCCTTTTCTTCCACATAACCACACATTTATAATACAAAATAGTAAGATATTCAAAAAACACATTAAGCACACAAACATGTGACAGAAAAGGTGAAGGATAAGAATTAAAAGTACAACTATATAACTACTGCAAGAATCCTTCAAAGAAAAGAACTGTCTGACGGTTGTACAGTATGCTGGATTCCAGCCGTCAACTTTCCACGCGATAAACCTTTGTCTGTACTTACAAGTTTCTCGTGAATCCAGAACTACTTGTTCTCCATAACACTAGTGCCAAGATGCATTTTCGTGATTGGATGATTTTGAATGTCGTGCATCGCAGGTGTCTGCCCGCGAATCACGGACACTCAGTGTTGGAGTAACCAAATTCTGATGGACCCTGTCAGGTTAGTAATTGTCTCCCGACAAAGGCACGTAGCGAATAACCAAATAAAAACTGCACATATACCATAGGAAGGGCCAGTGACTTTTCGCGTAAAAATCTGAGCACACAGTAGACTTCAATATATATACACATCTCAGCTGTTGTTATACCTCCATTGGCTGCTGGTGCCATGTCTGTCTCTGACCAAGCCATTCAGGACTAAATAACTTCGACACTGAATCTTCGTGATTCGTGCGCAAACGGTTAACAAGGGCCAGAACATTTTTTAGCCAATTAAAGAAGCTGGACGACCCTAGAGTGCTTTGGACTGTATCTTTTCCCGAAATCTTTTCGCGAAATATCACTGCCCCTAACCATAGGACATTGGAGTCTAGCCTACACGTAAATCTTTTCATGAAAAAAGAGGTGGCCCTACCTATAAGCAAGGACTGGAAATTTTCGTGATTTGAATTACCTGTAGGCTAGACTCCACGGGCCTATGTATTTTCGATCCTCAACTTTGTGTTCATTGCCTACTGCCCCACTGTGCAGCCAGTTTAACCTCAAGCTTAGGTTTCTGTTTCCTCGCTGGACTGTTATTGACTCAGAGTTCACGTGGGCGTGTATAATAAACTGTGATCCAATTACAAACACAACAGAAATGCACATACGTTTCAGGTCTAGCTTGTCCTTCAATAAATACGCAATATTTAACATTCCCTTTGTGGAGGAATCCATTTTTTTTGCTTTTTGAACTGTGTTTTGTCGTAGCGTAAAAGCGACTGTCGATACCACGAAACACAAAAAACATCTTTATTGGTTCAAACATACGTTAGAAAGTTATACTAGTACTGTTCCAGACAGTAAAATAATTGCTCGTTGCAGAGCCAGAAATTAAAATTTTGCATATGCCTGAAACAATTAACGTAAATATCAATTTTCGTTTCAGATGTTGCAGAAACAGAAATTTATGGTGTGAAATGTACGTACGAATTTCGTGAAACAACTGACACTTAACGGACTTATGAAAAGGTTTTCGCACGATCCACTCTACAATAAGCAAGCAATTAAAACAGTTGGTGTGCTAGTAGCAACTAATAGCATTGCCAACGGAAAGCTAATTTCTGTATTGGTGCTAGATTCTGATATTGCACAACAATGACAGTAGTATGATTATGATGAGTCTGAGGCATCAATGTCTGGTGTAGGAGCTAGGCGCCGGCCGCCATATTGGATTCATGTGATCTTGACCTTTGACCTTTAAAACCAAAATCCAAAAAAATCCAAAAAATGTATTTAAAATTATTAAAAAATATAAAAATGTATTAAAAAAACTTAAATTTCTGGAGGGCCCCTCATACCGCCCTCCAACAATACTTATTTCACCATCTTAGTAAGTGCAGACCGCCATCTTGGTAGGCATCACAGCCACAGTCCACCTTTTTTTTTTGTTATTTGTTTATACATTACTGGAGTTTGTCTCTCACCTTCGTTCGACCACCATATAGGTTT